>VUQH01031927.1:0-11790 GCA_015106775.1 Etroplus canarensis
TAGTTTAAGACAAAGGCTTCTCACAGGTCGTCTACTGGCAGGTGCCCTAAATAGTACCTGAGATGACTTCAGGATACTGGACTTCATGGCAGAATTGCCAAGACAAAGCCACATCTCAGACTGGCCAATAAAAAGAAAAGACTGAGATGAACAAAAGAGCACAAACACTGGACACTGGAAGACTGGAAGAAGGTGTTGTGGACAGATGAGTCCAAGCTTGAGTGCTTCAGCTAAAACAAGAACATTTGTGAGACACAGAACAAATGAAAAGATGCAAGAACTGTGCTTAATACCATCAGTCAAGCATGGTGGAGGCAGCGTGATGGTCTGGGATGCTTTGGAGTTGGTAAAATAGGAGATTTATCCAGAGTGGAAGGGACCTTAAGGAAGGAAAGCTATCACACGATTATGCAACACCATGCCAGACCTTGTGGACAGCACTTGATTGGGGCCAATTTGATCATACAACAGAATAATGATCCAAAACACAGCTCCAAAATGTGTGAGCGATATTTAAAGAATAAATCGTCAGGCAGAATTCTGACTGTAATGGAGAGGCCAGCACAGTCTCCAGGTCTGAACTCTATTGAGCTGTTGTGGGAGCAGCCTGACCGTTGGAAGACTTGTGGGAGATGCTCCAGGAAGCTTGGGGTGAAATCCCATCAGATTACCTTGAAAAACTGACAGCTAGACTGTCCAAGGTCTGCAAAAGGTGTTTTTTGATGAAGGCAACATTTGAAGAACACATTCATCATTTAACTAACATTTATCTAACTGACAGTGTCGGCATGTCCTCTTCATTTGCTGTATTTCCTATTCAGAGTAATTTAATGTGTGTTTCTATGGAAAACAAGAGAATTTCTAACTGATCCCAAGCTTTTGAAAGGCAGTGTATACAAAGAATTTAGGCGTTTCTGAAGGCAAAAGGGGGTCCAACCCAGTACTAGCAAGGTGTATTTAATGAAGTATCTCCATGTAAAAGCAACATGCAATGTGAAAACTCAGGTTTGTTAAAACAAAGTGATCAAAATGAAATGAAAATGCAGGGTTTGCATCCAAGTTTGAAAAACAATGTTCATGTTCCTTCCCCCATTTGAAGAGATTTGTTACTTTTTGCATGAATTGACTGCAAGTTGTTTTATAACCCCTTTTCAGTTACCTCCCTGTGTGTCCGTCCAGTGCACGTGTAACAGTGATTTCTTTTTTTTATTAGTCATCGGTGGCAATACAGCTTGTTGGTCTGCAGGCTCATTTCTCTTTTTTAAAAATACTTTTATGGTTTTTAAAGTCAAAGATTAACGTGCAGTTTTACCCTTTTTATACACCTTTACATAACTGAACAGTACTTAAAATACCATATTTCATTGTATTACAGACAGTGGCCAAATTATTATGCATAGCAATGGGTGTATTTTTTTAAAACTGTGAAATAATCTATAGGGTTTTCGTAAACATTTTCCACCACTAATGTGACCTATAACCTGTACAATTCAGTTTAAGAAGAACCAAATCTGTGGGGTGGAAAATGTACAGGGCCTCAAGGCACTAGATCTCAAGCCTGGGTGGAACAGGAGATTTGGATGTGCAGCCAGCAAATCTGCAGCTGCTGTGTCAGTGTGGACCAGCCTCTACATTGTCTCCAGCACCTTGTTAAATCTGCACTGCCGCACAAAAGTTGGGAATCACTTGCAAATTTCATTGTTTTCCAAAGAAAAACATGTTTTCATGAAATTCACAAAGAGTTTTATGCATTTAACAAACAATTAAAATGAATCTGATTTTTAAAGAATCTACATTCTTTTGCATAGAGAACTGTTATCAGAAGCTGCCAGTCCTCTGCATCAATCTCCTGGTATGGCTGCTATTCCAAGTTAATCATTTCATAAAGCTAAATGATTATAAGGAAACCCTTTTGCAGTTGTGTTGCCCACCTGAAAACTGTTGTACTAATAAGGGCGCAAAATAAGTGAACATGGCATTCTTCAGGTTAGTTTAGTATCGGAAGCATCAGCAGTTATGTTTGTTTTACAGGTTCAAAATGGCCAGAAAGAGAACTTTCTTTAGAGACCCATTAATCTATTGCTGCGCTTAGAAAGGAAGGCTATTCAATGAGAGAAATTACGACGAAACTTACTATGCTATTAACTATTCCCTTTAGAGAGCAGCACAATCTTGCTCTAACAAGGACAGATTTCTGTTTTTTTTATTAGTCATTGATGGCAGTACAGCTTGTTGCTCTGCAGGCTTAGGCACAGCACTCACATATGTGTCGTGTTTAAGTCTCTCCTGATCAGGCAGCAGATTCAGCTTCATACACAGCTTTGTGTGTCAGTGCTTCAGTCTTAGATGTATTAATCTGCGATTCAGCAAGCTCTGGCTTTAGGAGAAGCTGCTGATTATTCTCTCAAAGAAATAGCCCAGACAACGCCGTTCTCATTCATGAAGAATCAAGTTTATTGGCCTCATGCACTTATGCATCTGTGAAATTTGGCACAGGTCTGCATATTACTCAGACTATTAATATACGTTCTATGGACAAAACTATTGGGCCACACCTCTTAATCATTGAATTCAAGTATTTCATTCAGTCCCATTGCCAAAGGTGTATAAAATCAAGCAGCTAACCATGCAGTCTGCCTTTACAAACATTTGTGAAAGAATGGGTAATTTTAAAGAGCTCACTGAATTACATTGTGGTACTGTGATAAGATGCCAGCATTGCAACAAGTCAGTTGGTGAAACTTCTTCCCTGCAAGATCTTTCACGATCAACTGTAAGTGGTTGTACTGCAAAGTGAAACTGTTGAGGAACCACAACAACTCAACAGTGAAGCAGCAGACTGTGCAAATTTACAGAGTTGAGGCACGTAGTGCATAAAAGAGTGAGTAAAAGTGAGTCTGCTAACTTAATAACTGCAGAGTTCCAAGCCTCCTCTGCATTAACACCAGGACAAAAACACTGCGCCAAGAGCTCCATGGTATAAGTTTCAATGACTGAGCGGCTGTATGGAAGAGTTATCTCACTAGGTGCAATGCCAAGCGTTGGACGGAGTGGTGTGAAGCACACTAACACTAGACTCTGGAGAAGCAAAAATGAATTCCATGGAGTGATTAAATTATATATCTCTATCTAGCAGTCTAATAAATGACTCTGGAGATAGGAGAACATCACCTGCCTGTTTGTGTTGTGCCTTTTGTAAAGTTTGGTGGACTGATGATGCTATGGGGTTGTTTTCCTAGGCCCCTTTGTTCCTGTGAAGGGATCTAAGGGGCCAAGTTGGAAGTGTAGAATTTTGGACAATTCTATTCTTCCAACTTTATGGGGAAAGTTTGAGAAAGACCCTTTTCTGTCCCAACATCACTGTGCCCCAGTGCTCAAAGCGAGGTCTATAAATGTTTGAATGAGTTTGGTGGAGAAGAACTTGCCAAGTCCACACAGAGCCCTGACCTCAACCCCATCGAACACCACTGAATAAACAAGAATGGAGATTGCAAGCCAGGCTCTCTTATCCAACATCAGTGTCTGATCTCGCTCTTGTGGATGATTGGGGGGAAAATTCCCACAGACACATGCCAAAATCTTGTAGAAGTTATAGCTGCGAAGGGGGGACCAACACCATATTTTTGCCTGTGGATTGTCGTAAAAACTCCTGTAGGTATAATGTGTAGGTAGTCCAATACTTTTGTCCATATGGTTTATTACTTTTAAAAACATGAGAACAGCAATAAAAACAGCCAAAAACTAACAAAAACCACAAACATAAGACATAAATATGAACAAGTGAAAAAATACTGATGCTAAGTATGTATTCACAAGGAGGTATGTCCCAGTTACAACTGAATTGATTTGGATTTAGTACCTTGAGATTTCAACAGGTAATAGATATTGGATGCCAGATTTATTTTAAAAATGGTGTTAACATTTATAGCTTTTTTTTAAAAAAAAAAAAAAAAACATGTTTGTTACATTTAAATCCTTTAACCTTCTTTGTGTTTAAGGATTTTAACTTGGCTGCCATTTATGTGTCGGACGCTCAGTACAACAGAAACATCTTCTTTGACACGTCGCCTCAGGCTGTCAGGTGAGACTTTCATATTCACATGCATTTGGTCCTATTCTATCCATCATCTTAACACAGTCACAATGTGTTTTCAGACTGTATATGCTCTATAACCACTGGGCCTTTAAGGTGCTCCTCTACTTCTTCATCCTGGTCAACCTGTCTCTGGCCATCTTTGAAGACCCAGCTGTATTCCCTCTGCCTATATGGGTAAGGTTGCTGCTAGTGCCTCTGCCTGGCAAACAAACTGTCTTCCTTTCTCAGTTCCTGTTTTTAATGTTGCAGAGAGGAAAAAAGTTTTGTCAGAAAGTGGTAGCAGCAAATGTCCAAACAAACCTTATGCTACTTGAAATATGACAATATCAGAAATACTGGTAGTATGGGAATTGGTGGCTAGAGTTTTCATTTTGACCTGCTGGTTTAGTGTGCTGCTATGCCACGACTATCTGAGCTTGTGATGTCATTAGACAGTCAGCACCGCAGTGACTAGTGGTGCAGACATAGTATTAGTCATTTACGGTGGATATAGAAAGTGAACACAACCTTGTTAAGGCACCAAGTTTTTCTGATGTCAAAAAATTAGTTCACAATAAATAATTTCAAAATTTTTTCCACCTTGAATGTGACCTATAACCTGTACAATTCAGTTGAAAAAGAAGTAAATCTGTTTAGGGGAAATACAAAAAACGAATGTACACTAAGCTAGTTGCGAAAATGTGCACACCTTAAAACTAATACTTTGTTGAAGCACCTTATGTCTTGCCTACCTCCACTCCTTGCATCTTTGCCATTCCACCTGCCTCCCTCTCATTCACACACATGTACTCTGTCTTGCTTCTACTGACTTTCATTCCTCTTCTCTCTAGTGCATACCTCCACCTCTCCCAGGTTCTCTTCCACCTGCTCCAGATTCTCACTACAGATCATCTGCAAACATCGAAGAACACAGATTCCTGCCTGACCTCATCTGTCAACCTTCTCTGTACTTCTCCATCACTAAGAATTAACAGCCTAAATTCTTTCTATATGAATCTAGTTTGTTTACTAAATCACTAAATTTAAACTACTGTATCATAGAATTTCTAATTGGAGGTCAGTCATTGCTGATAAGGTTATTACTGATTTCTTCAGATGTATATTAACCCTAGTACTGCAGGACCTCAATATATCAATGTCCCAGATAAGTTTCGTGTACTGCCTGTCGTCTATATATTGATCACTTCTGGTGTTTTCATTCACTGCCGGTCGTCTAGCTGGCAGTACAAGGGTTAAAGTCTGAAGTCACTCGTCTGTGTTTTGTATGATAGAAACGGGTAATCGTAAAGTTAATAAATGATGTATCAAAAGTGTTGGTATATATTATGTCAGTGTTGTATTATGTTGTCTTTCAGGCCACCATGCTGGTGGAGCTGATTTGTCTGCTCGTTTTCACCCTTCGACTCGTTCACTATGCCAAGGTGATTCCTCGGGAGAAGTTTTGGAAGGACCCCAAAAATATCTGCATCATCGTCATCCTTATGGTAGGAGGGCTTATCTGTGCTGGTGTTGTGGGAGGGGCTTAAATACATTATCAGCGTACAGTGGATATAGAAAGTGAACACACCCCTGTTAAAATACCAGATTTCTCTGATGTAAAAAAAAACTTTTAATGTGACCTATAACCTGTATGATTTTAACTAAAAAATAAGCTAATCTGTTAGGGGGGAATTTATAAAATGAAAAATGTATAATAAGTTGGTTGTACAAGTGTGCGCATTCAGACTCTTTGGGTACATGCCTGCCACCACACCTAAAAGTGATTCCGATTGCCCCCAGATAAAGTTCAGCTGCCTGGTAGGATAGACTCCTACATACTTTTTTGATTGAAGGATTTTGGAAGACAGTTCCAGGACTTGATCAGGTTCTCTGTGGTGACCTCGAAAGGAGACTGTCAATGTAAACATGTTTGCATCCACGTGTCCAGGCTCAGGAATGATGAAATTATACATTAGTGCCCGTTGATGGGTGTGTCCTTTGGACCCAGCAGAGTTCTGGCTTTTTGGTGTGAAAGCTGAAATTGTGGAAGTTTGCTGAGTGGAGTTCCTGTCTGTGAGCTGCACAGACAGAATGTGCTGAGAAGACTTTCTGCCTGTTGTGAAACAACCTTTAACCCAAGATTTTTGCCTTGTCAGCGCCTTTTCAAAGCAGAAAAACTTCCTGGTAAATCAGTCATTCTGAGGCTCCCAGTCACATGGAAAAATGTGAATTACTCCTGAAGTCTTTAGTAATGCGAATATTTGCTAGGTTGCTGTTATTTTGTGAGTATCATTTGAGATGATTTTGGGGAGGCTTGGGGTGGATCCTGACTTTCAAATGTTGTTCAACTTATCCAGACTAAAATAATCCTGTTTATTCTCATCTTGCTAAATTGTTTATAGAAATACAGTTTGAGCATTAACTTCATTCAAGATGAATAAGCGAATCTTGCATTAAATCAGGCCTTAATGTTAAAGTCCATAGATGGAAAAAAGACTTTACATCAGTAAGGTAATGTGATGCAGTGCATATTTTCTCATCTGACCAAGGGACTGATGAGCTAATGCCATGGCAAGGTGTCCATCCATCTGTCAGTCCATCTGCAGTTCACAAAAATTGCTACTCCTCCAGGGTATTGTTAAGCAAACCCATCTGAGTGGCTTTCAGTTGATCTAGGCCCTCTGACTGATCCTGCTGTGATCCCCAGAGGCGACTGACCCCTGGTACCCAGCTATAGGAAAAACCTGAGGCACCCCCAGGTGGCCTCAGAGGGTGGGCTTGGCCCTTACACCACTCTGGCAACTTAGATAAGGGGATAACCTCCGTCTACAACCTGGCTGGAATGGACAAAAAGCCCCCAAAAAGAAAAAAACAGAGCTCAGAGAAAAAAACACTCTATCTCAGAGGTGTAGTCTGCTTTATACTGACAGAAGCCCATCTCACAAAGCTACAAATAAGGTAATGTGTTTCGGTACATATCTCAAATGTCACACAGAGTACATATATGTTAAAATATCCATAAAAGCTGACAGGGAACCTGACTCTTAAAACAACAAAAAAATCATATTACATATTCATCATATAGAACACTTTGACTGTCTGTGCAGTGTATTGCTTCCCCTTCCTTTAACATATTTCACACCTCAATGCAGGCCTGTGGGGAGTGTGAGAAGCTCACACCATCTAAAATTTCCGTCTAGCTTTCCAAGCTGAGCCAGTGAATTTTTCATTCCTCTAAATTTAGGTCAGGTAGAGGTTGAGCGTTTAGCCTGTGTTGTGTGATGAAGAGAAATGTCTACATGTTACAAGTGCTGCCATTTCTCACACTTCTTCTTTGTGATCTTCTCAGTGGATGTCTGGCTTCCTGCTTTGTGGGATGGATTGCAGTTTGGTCTTGTAGTATCGTGAAGGACAGACTGTAGGAGGAAGATGGCACATATTCAAGGCCCTGACAATCTTTAAACACAAAATATCTCATGCTGAGCTATACACTATTACATAAGTATCTCTAGCAACAAGAACATATTCAACCAAGTATCCACTAGATGACATGGTAATAACAAAATTGTTCTCGACATCATATCCAGCCAGAAGATTTGAGGGGTCCAAGCATATCCAAGCCAAATTCAGTACCAAGTAAATTGAACCCACCCTTCCCAAAATTAATTTTAATTTGTCTCTGTGGCTGAGTCCAGGAAAGTGCAATGGTAAAGAACAAAGAGTGGCTCAACCTGTTTTGAATAATCCTGGTTGGTTCAGATTCACTCACTCCTGCAGTAGACTTCGTTTCGTTGCTCATCCTAATAAATTAATTTGGCTTTGATCTCAGCTCTCTGGTTTCTGAAGTCAAAGTGCAGAGTATTGAGGCGAAGCAACAAGTTTTTGTGTGTGTGTACGCCCATTTAGTGAGTGGTGTGACATCTATCTCCCTGTTACATCTCCTGGTGAGGTGTCTAATCTGACAAAATGTAGCTGTAAAGAATTTAAGCACAAATATTTAATTATTACTTTAGTCAGTAGGAGCCCCAAATGATGTATTATGAGAGCTGCTCCTATTACTATCAGTGCCAGTACCACCCAGTGCGCAACTTGTCCCAGCCAGTCAAAGGCATATTCAGTACACCTCTTTCCAGGATGATGGCACTGCAGATGGCAGTCATGGTTAGGAGCTCTTTTGTACTTTGTTTATTTTTGTTTTTGTCCCGTTCTTGTGATTCCGGTATAATCACATACACACAAGCGTACCTGCTGGACATTGAGCAGTCCATGCCACCCAACCTGAAGCCAGAAGTCTCGATTTTTGGGACTTTTTTTGGACATTCTGATTGGAGGGGCAGTGGCTCTCTCTCCAGGCGCCGGTGACAGGGAAAGCGTGCCGGAGCGCTTGTTCAGCTGTGATGGTGTGGCTTTCGCACACCGCTGCCCAGCATTCACCTGGCAAACGTCCGATCCCTGGGCAACAAAATGGATGAGCTGCTGCTGCTGCTCAACAGGACCAATAAGGACTTTTCACGCTCCACTGCTCTCTGTTTTACCAAAAACTGGCTCGGCAACCTCACTCCAGGTAGGGCACTGCACCTACCGGGCTTCCAACTCTACAGAGCGCTTTCACGCCACAGAGCTGTCGGGGAAATCAGAGCAGAATCTGCTGCTACGTCAGTGAAGGTTGGCACACTGATATCGCGGTGTTGGAGAAATTGTGCTCCCCTAACCTGGAATCCCTCTTTTTAAACTACAAGCTTTTTTTATTCTCTGCGGGAGTTCTCCTCGTTTATTCTGTTGTACGTTTACATCCCATCGCAAGCCTCCTGAGAGACACTGGGCCTATGTGGAATGTGTGGGTCTCAAGATGGCAAGTTTTGTCTTGCTGTCAGGGATCTATCCCTGGAATTATGTCCCCTGAAAAATAGGTCTTATCTAGTTTGACCTCGACTGCTGGCCAGGGTGGGGCTTCTCATACATATATCTTTTTGTTTTTTTTGAAGAGTCCGCTTGTCTCGAAGAGATTACACCTCGTTTTACATCATAACGTTAAGTGGCCAGATAACTCCTGAGGAGTTATTTCCTCCCATTTGCATGCCAGGCCTTCTATTTTCCCTGGTATATCCTCCACTTCTAGGCTGCCATTTGTTTTTTCAGGCAGTGTTGTTAAGGCTGTAGCGAGTTGATTTTTCTGTTTTGTTTCTCCAAATAGCTGTTTCTTTAGCTGTCCTGTGCTGGACTCCCCTGGGACACGTGGTCTCATAGTGATCAGGCCATTCATGCATACTCCTGAATGGAGCCTTAAACCTCTCTGGGTTTTTTAAGAATGTACGCAGTAGTGGGTGATCCAGTATAGGGTCACCTTTGGGCAGTTCTGTACACCTACCCAAAATTCCTCACCATTCTCACCTGTCTCTGAGACACATGTCCAGCTCTTTGAGTGACATAGGATTTTCCTGGGAGGACCCCTGTGATATTGTGAGATTCTGAATGGGTGGATAATGGGTCCCCTTATGTATCTGGTGGGGTACATAAAGGGAATGATATCTTGTGTATTCTGGAGGATTGCTCTGTTTAGCTGCTTGAGCAAAGGTCACTGAGGTTGAGTTTAAGGCCTCATGACACCTGTGGGGTAGAGTGTTGTACATATTGTCGAGAGGGGCACTTCTCCTTTACTGCCTTGTCTCTCCTTATAAGGCTTTCTCTGCAATAACCATATCGCTGTCTCAAGTAGGCATTTTTCCCAGGGGATGAAACGCCCTGAAGATCTATTATCTGAGCTGAATTTGGTGATGCTTTAATGAGTCTAGCCTTCCTTTTAGTCACAGGATACCATTCTGTTAACTCCTCATCACCTTCTTCTTCTAAGGCTGTTTCTGAATCTTGCAGAACAAGCCTGGGATTTTACAGCTCTCCCTTAGAAGTTCACTATGTTGGTGGCTCATAAGTTACTGTGTACTGTGAGTCCTGTGTTCTTGCTCTTCTATTGTTTTCCCTGTCCTTATTCTCACCATTCTCCTTTCTACTCTCTTCCCTATTTCTCTGCCCCTCCCCACTAGTGGAAAGAAGTGTGTAGGTGCCCTCCCCCGGGACAGCTGATCCCTTCTGGGGGGTGACTTGGGAGTGTCAGTCTTCAATTGGGGATGGGTGTCTGGAGGACTGCTCTTGTTCCCCGGGATCTGATTGATCTAATTGAGGGTGGGGGGGAATCACCTTAAGTCGAGGACTACGGTTCAGCTATGCCAAGCCTTTTTGTAGTTAAGAACAATACCAAGAAAACGAGCTGGCACCCTCTGACTGGGGGGAGAAATGGGCAAAAAGCCCCCATAAAGCAAAAAAACAGAAACTTCTTAAAAGAGCTTTATTTACAAACTCAAGGTCATTTGCATGGTACAGTGAATCATGGTTAAAATGGACAAAAGCAATTTTTCAATTAATGATTTTTTTTTTTTGTATCATCCAGCTCACTCTGGTTGACATGATCATCTACGGAGCACTAAAAGCTGCAGGCTATTACGGTGTCCGCTGTTCCAGACTGCTGCGACCACTCCTACTGGTCAACATCACAGAGGGACGCCAGGTAAGGGGCCGACTGTCTGACCTCTCTCAGTCCACAGGCATCATTCATGGCTTCATTAACCTTTCTTTTTTTTTTTAAAATTCTCTGTTTTCTCATTCACTGACTGTATTAGAGTTAAATTATAGAGAAATGCCAGATTTATTCCTGCTCTCCCCCCCGAAGTAATGAAGTAATGGGGCGAAGCTATAGGCACTAAAGTGAAGATGAACACAGTACTTACAAATTTACAGTTATGTAAAAGGAGTCCCAGGTGGGGACACAAGCCCCTCTCACCATGGAGGGTTGCGTCAGGAAGGGCATCCAGTGTAAAAACCTCTGCCAAATTGCCAATGCGGATTAATCCGCTGTGGTGACCCCTTGAGGAGAATACAAGGGAGCAGCTGAAAGGTACACACACACACAATAAAGGAGTGCATAGAGTCCTGTGTAACATTAAGTAAACCCCATGGTACAGTAGTGTTTAGAACTTTAGCAGCAATAACTTGAAGTAATGGTTTTCTGTACAGCTTTATCAGTATCACACATCGAGGGATTTTGGCTCGCTCTTCTGTACAATGTTGCTTCAGTTGATTGAGGTTTGTGGGCATTAATTTATGCACAGCTCTCTTAAGGTCTCACCACAGCATTTAATTGGGTTGAGGCCTGAGGTTTGACTGGCCATTGCAACACCTTGATTCTTTTCTTTTTCAGCCACTCTGTTGTAGATTTGCTGATGTGCTTGGGACCATTGTCCTGTTGCATGTAGTGGTGGTGGTGGAGATCAATACAGTATCATATTGCTATATATTTTGTATTGATATAGATGTACTGAATATCGATGTCCTATTATTACCTTCAGCTGCTCTCTTGCATTCTCCCCAAGGGGTCGCCACAGTGGATTAATCTGCATTGGTAATTTGGCAGAGGTTTTACACTGGATGCCCTTCCTGACACAACCCTTCATGGTGAGAGGGACTTGTGCCCCCACCTGGAATCAAAAAATTACAAATAAATTAAACGTTTTAGTAGGTGGGGGCACAAGCCCCTCTCACCATGGAGGGTTGCGTCAGGAAGGGCATCCGACATAAAACCTCTGCCAAATTACCAATGCGGATTAATCCGCTGTGGTGACCCCTTGGTGAAGAATACAAGGGAGCAGCCGAAAGGTACAGAA
>VUQH01031928.1:0-20511 GCA_015106775.1 Etroplus canarensis
CCTGACTATCCCACTTTTTCTTTGCCAGCCTCTTCCTTTGAATACTTTCCTGTACTTTCTCATTCCACCACCAAGTCTCCTTGTCTTCTTTCCTCTGTTCAGAGGAGACCCCAAATACCTTCTTGGCTGTTTCCCTCACCACCTCAGCTGTACTTTCCCAGTCATCTGGTAACTTGTCACTGCCACCCAGAGCCTGTCTCAACTCGTCCTTGAACTCTGCACAACATTCTTCCTTCCTCATCTCCCACCATTTAATCCTTGGCTCTACCTTCACTTGCTTCCTCTTCTTGCTTTTGGACTACATGAAAAAAAAAAATCAAAATTGCAAATCAAGCATCTTGGCTTTGAAATATTTCTCTTTTCCAAACAGTTTGGTTTGGATTTTACTTCTTCATGTAACTTACCAGGGTGGACAGGATTAGAAATGAGTACATCAGAGGAAGTTTAGAGATAAAATCAGAGAAGCAAGGCTGAGATGGTTTGGACATGTTCAGAGGAGGGATAGTGGATAAACTGGACAAAGGACGTTAAGGATGGAGCTGCCAGGCAGGAGGAGAGAAAGACCACAGAGAAGATTGATGGATGTAGCGAAGGAGGACATGCAGAGGGTTAGAGTGAGGGAAGAGGATGCAAGAGATAGGGTGAGACGGAGGCAGATGACCCGCTGTGGCGACCCCTAATGGGAGCAGCCGAAAGAAGAAGAAGAGAAGGAAGACGTGTTTTTTTTTTTTTTTATTAAATGGGCGCTGCACTTTGAACCTCAGTCAAACATACAAAAAGAGACACAGGGACATGCCTGTTTTAAACTAATCCAGGTGCTTTACTAGGTTTAGATTGATTGTAATTTGCCTGGAAGCTGAGGCGAAAGTGAAAGTGTACAGATACACCTCGACTAGAAGCGTAAATGTCTTCTGTGGAAATGGATCTGGAGAAATACTTGACTCGCATCGGGTTTGCGGGCCCTGCGGAGCCCAGCCTGGAGGTATTGCGGGCTGTTCACACCCGCCACTTGTTGTCGGTGCCATTTGAAAACCTCACGGTGCACAGCGGCGGACGAGTCCGGCTCGAACTCCCATTTCTCTACGACAAGATCGTGAACCACCGCAGAGGCGGCTTCTGCTTCGAGAACAACGGGCTTTTCTCCTGGCTGCTGACCAAACTCGGCTTCCAGGTCACGTTACTCTCAGGTCAGGTGAAAAACTCCATCACGCTTCGCTATGGGCCGCCGTTTGACCATTTGATCGTGATGATTGAAATTGAAGGGCAGCGCTGGCTGTGCGACGTGGGGTTCGGGTCTTCAGGTTTCAGTGTCCCGCTTTCACTGGAAACTGAAGGCCTTCAGAAGCAAGGCCACCGAGTGTACCGCATCAGGAAGGACGCGGGGACACTCTTTCTGGAGTGGCAAAACGAGGAAAACACAGGAGCGGATCCAGACTGGTCCCAGATCTACAAGTTCACCCTTGAACCTCGGAGTCTGGTGGACTTCACTGAGATGTGCCAGTACCACCAGAGCTCTCCTAGTTCCATCTTCTTCTGCAAGTCCCTCTGCACCATTTTGAGACCAGACGGGAGGGTTACTTACATTGGCCACAAGCTGATCACCACCATGTTTCCATCAGAAGAGAGAGGGCATGTGGTAAAAACCACCACAGACCTTAAAGATGAGGAGATTCCTGGTGTTCTAGCAGAGAAATTTGGAATTGTTCTTCTTTCTCCATTTATAGCAAAGGATGAGGAAATCACACCACCTCCAGTTATGTATTAAAACCTCAGATTATATATATATTTTCTCTCACCAAGATGATAAGGTTTTGCTTTATACATACACAAAATAATTCTAAATCAATGTCAGGTCTGAATAAAGCAATCATTACATTATTGAAATAATTATGGATGCACTAGTTGGACAAGTAGGCCATCTAATCTTCATCTCTGCCCTAAACCAAACCCAAATCTAATTGTTAAACATCATAACACACTGATTGTCTTGAACTGTCATTTTGATTTAATAAATTATACATACACTTAAGATGTACAATGGTCATTGCATTAATCCACATCAGTCCTTTAAGACAAAGTCTGCTTTCAAAGTATTTACACATGTACAATTAAATCAGGCAGCACTTTACAAAGCAAGGCATGAATCTCAATACAGATGTTGGGCTTCAAGTTAAAACTTTAATGTGCATGTCTATTCCATTTGTTTGTGGGGAATACTTGCTGTCCCATTATTATAATACCTTTTCCCATCCTGCCTTTGATGGGTATGAAAGGAATCTGAACAATATCCATTAAATTCACCATGAATCACGGGTGATTTAAAGAATGACAGTCCGTGGGCTGAGTTGAAAATCAAAAAGGATGGACTAAGGGGCTGGACAAGCTGTACGCAGGGTAACAGGTGCAAAAATGTGGGAACGTGACAAAAATTTACTCTGCAACAGGGTTGGAAGGCGGGACTGAGCTTCCTCTGCCAGCTTTCCGTTCATAGTTGACAAGCCTTTGGCCAACCAGGTACCTGCAAGGACAAAGATTATTACAATATCACTGCTATGAGTTGCATTTTAAGACTACAAGCATGCACAGTCAAACACAAAATTATGAAATGCTTAATGCTTTTTAAACCCAAAATATCCATGTAGAGAAAAAACATTGAACTTTTTTACATTTAATCTGGATTTTGCCTTTACAATCACACTGAACGATGCATTAAAAGGCCATCTGTCAATACTGAACAAACTATTGAAAAAATCAAATTGTAAAAAATTTTGCTTTCTAAAGATGGGTTTGTGCTAAAAGATTCATACTTGTCAT
Organism: Etroplus canarensis; assembly: GCA_015106775.1. Lineage (NCBI taxonomy): Eukaryota > Metazoa > Chordata > Actinopteri > Cichliformes > Cichlidae > Etroplus > Etroplus canarensis. The sequence continues at coordinate 2,815 of VUQH01031928.1, forward strand.
TCTTAATGTGTTCATAAAGGCGTTTAAACTGTCGGATCTGAAAAGATAGGATGCCGATAAGCGAGACCACCATCAAGAGGAATGGGTAGATTCTCCTTTGCATTAGAATCTCCATCTCTGGGGTAACACCTGCAAAAGCAAAGCATAATTTTATTCAGTTTCAATTTAAGTCTCATTAACTTAAGAACATGAGAAAAAACTGAATTTTGAGGGACGCCTATTAGGTGAAATCAGCTCAACTAAAGTAGAGTTGAAAGCTTCCACCAACCAGTCAAGTGACAGTGTACTCATGACTATACAGTCTTATAGAACATATACTAAAAAAAATAAACAAGCTAAATTAATGCTGTCAGCAGTCAGCCCGGGACGCACTCACAAAAAAGATCCTTAATCTCAAGAGTTCACTTTCTGGTTAAAAAAAAAAGGTTCACATATAGAGAAAACCTGGTTGTTAATTCAGTGTATGACTAAATGTGAAACGTGGTCACAATCTACACCTTTTGTTCTTTAATTATGGCAATGAAGATATGGACTAAAGTGTTCTTATGGAAAATGATGAGTTAAAGTTAACATCTGGCCTGATGTAATGAAATTCTCTCCAAATATTCCTGCAATAGCTTATTAATGTATGATGAACCAGGCCAATGCAGGCATTAAAAGCATAGTAATAAGTGTAAATCTCATAGAAACTGCTGGCGTTTCCCTCTTCTTTTGCCGCTGATGCTATTGTGTACTGTATACTGTAAATGTGAAGATCCTGGTTTGGTCAGGAAAGTCTTCAAGTGAAAAGGTTAAGTTTAAAAGAAATCAACAAAGGAATGAAAAGCGATCTATGCACACAGATACTCACCTACAGCAGGCACCACCCCAGCAGCAATCACATATGGCACACACAAGGACAACAGCAGGACTGAGATGACAGGAGCTGCCAGTTTTCGGATGATGAACTGGAGATCAATGTTGCGAATTCCGTTTGCATAAACCTAAGGAGAGATTTTATCCATATTTTACTGTACTGATTTCTAATCTGATTGAGCGTCATTTGGAAATTCCACAAATGACACACAAAGACATGACAGGGATCAGCTGTTAAGCTCACAGTCACCTTGCAGACTGTTTTTGTTTTTAGGGTCATCCAACCCAACCAATTATATGCCCTGCTTTTTTTTTTTCTAACTATACAGTATCTACACTATAAGTCAACATATTGAAAACCATTCATAGTTATTTAGCCATGAGCCTGACAGTCTGTAAAATATTTCCTGATTATCAGTTTGCTTATTTGATCAAAAGAGGATAACAGAGAATAAAATAAAGAGTTTTGTAACTAACACTCACCTGCTCAATAACAGTCTTCAGCCACCACTGAGGGCCCATGAGGGTGATGGCAGCAATAATTTTGGCATGAAGCACTCCAAGAGCCCAATCCTGCACATAAGACCAAAGGATGAACATAAATGTAATAACTCCTTCGTGACTGTTATTAACATCCAAGATCCTGTGAGGAAAATTCAACATACATGTACAAAATCCTACCTGCCAGGGATAGAAAAGGGGTGTTTGGTCCAGGGGTACCCTGAGTGGAGCCACGATAACCAGTTCAAACAGCAGGCCCAGTAGCAAAGGAATGACTCCAGCAACCAGTAGAGCCACAACAAGGGTCTTCAGGATCTTCACAAACAAATGGGAATATTAAAAAAAAAAAAAAAATCAGATTCAGCCATGAGACGTCAAGATAAGGAAACAAGCACAAAAGATTCACTTTCCTGGATTACTGCTTCTAGGAACATGTTGGCAATTTAGGATACTGCCTAATGAGCTTGTACTGGGCAACAAACCATTTAACAAAAACATTGTGTTCAGTTTAGTTGTAGACAGTCTCATAGCTGGAAAGAGAGCAACCAATTAGCACAACACTCTGTTGCCCAATTTAGATGTTTGCCAACAACCGAGTCTGCTCACTGATGCTCACCATCAGCGTCCACTCCTGGACTTTGTGTATGATAACAGTCCGTCCCTGCGGCATCCATGCCAGCAGAACAGTGACTCCACGGATAGACAGCCAGCACACATACAGACCGCATGCTGCTGTATACAGCTCATGGATTTTGGAGTTTCCCGTCCAGAAGGACATCAGCCAGCGGCCAGTAAATACTGTAAAAGAGGTGGGGAAAAAACAAGTTGACCGCACTGTTTCTTTATTGCAGTCACAGAGGAAGAAAATTACTATTCCAAATTAAAGTAAAGCAGCAAAGATCATCCATGTATGATACAAGAAATACACTTTTAAATTATGGTTTGTATGTGGGAAAACCACAACATCTCACCTGGTAAGGTTAAGCACACCAGACTAGCCACCAGCAGAGTGATACACATGAATGCAATCAGCAATACAATCTGGGGAAAAAGAAAACATGTTTTAGGTTGGGAGTTACAAAAAAATTGGGACACACCGTGTAGTCAAAGCTGCACTTTACAGACTCCTTTTGCAATGTGTACAGCTATAATAAATAGGGTCCCACAGATTAGGGTGTTTAAAATGAAAGAAAAAGACTGTAATAACAGAGTTGAGCTGGGTGAGCTCAGATGAACCCTAGTAGTAGCTAGGGTGTTGGCACATTTCTAAATTTATCTCAGAAACCACAAATAACAAGAGACACTCGTGTCTTTATTTTAAGGCTTTGTATAAAAATATCCTACCTCTGTTTTCTTACGTGATCAAACCATTTGATGTTTATATTAGCAGTACATAATTTCAGTGCATTACCTCTCACAGAGATTTTATTTTTCATATGTAGATGTAGCTGTGAGAGCCTCAAATGAAGCAAAGAAAAAAAAATTTAAAAAAACACCTGAACATCTATTCAAAGATGGCTGCTCATTCAGATCTCTAAAAGTGGTTCAGTTTTGGAACTACAGTATCCATGTCTCCTCAGTACATCTATGTGTAAACTGAGTTCCTCAAAGTTACTTTTGAGGCTTCATGTTTAGTACCGTGGGACTGTCTCACCCTTAATGGGAAGCGAAGAGGTCGGTGGTAGGGCTGAAACCCCACTGGTCCCCCCTGCTGCAGGATGGCCTGATGGGCTGCATGTAGCCCCTCACCAACAGCTGGGGCAGGGTTGTTGTTGTTGTTATGATGACCATGTGGAGGGTTGTTATTGTTGTTGTTGTTCACAGGCTGGTTGGCATCATTGTCCTCTTGCTCGCCAAGGAGGTAGGAGTGGAGGTCTCTGGCGAAAACACAAAATGATCAGAGAATTACAGCCAGCCAGTATAAAAGTTATATCAGTGGCTGAGTGTATTTAAACTTGGCTTACAGTAAATATCCAGCACTGACAGTCCAAGCTCTGACCAAGCCTTTGAGCCACTGGCGAGTGTGTCCCTGCTCCAGTAGAGCAGGAAGTACAACCTGAAGCAATAACAGCTCCAAAGACAGCTCACTGACAGGGGCGTCACTGAGGGGAAAGAAGAGAAAAAAAAAAGAAAAGAAAAAAGTTGAGTTAAACAATGTATACCAGTGAAAGTACCAAACTGTTGCCCAGAACATTTCTTATACTTTATCTATCTGATGAAAGTCAGACTGCATTTTCTCTTATTTTAAGTTTCTAACAGCATAAACTCAAATGAATTTGTCATTGCAACTCTTGCTTTTTGTGACTCATTTACGATGGTTATCTTTTCAACACTTCTTCGGCCTGAAAAGGAAGTGGTTTCTCAAATCATTTCAAAAAGATAGAGCAGCAGGTTTCACACAATTTATATAAGTGACCTATATCTTTGCTATGCCTGCCACCTACCTGTAGAGCATGACATTGTACGGGAGGAAGGTGGGAAGCAATAGTTTAATGAGCCTGATGGGCAGCCACAGCATGAGCAACACAATTGAACCAAAGACAACCACAGAGAGGATGAACCGCCGCAGGTGTCTGTAGATGGGCAGGTGAATCATCTCTTGCACTGGGTTAAAATCTGGGTCATTGAGGTTTCTCAGGAACCACAGGACTCCAGGTCTCAGCACCTAATGGAAAAAGAAGGCGGAATGCACTAGTACTCACAAAATTCTTTTAATTATCTGAAAAATTATCTTAAAGCACTCAGACCTTATTTCCCTAAATTGCTTCATTAGAGAGTCTGCTTTTGTTACCTCTCTCAGTAGGAGGATGAAGGAAGCAAAGTAGAAGACATAGACCATTCCCACAAGCCAATGCAGGAACATGGTAGTGCCAGGTGCTGATTTGAAACTCAGCTCTCTGTCTTTCAGTGAGGCATCAAACATTTCCTGTAGGATGAAGAAAACAAAAGTTAAATACATAAATTTCATCAAGTTTTGGGTCCAAGATGGTGCTTTGACATTCCTTGTTTTGGGTCAATAAATTTTCTACATTTTTCAGAATGTAAATACCTTGAATAATTTCATATATTGCCAATGTTAATGCTATAGCAAGAGCTGTTATGTTGGTATTTTATGTTAACATACAAGAGATAGTTTAGATGCAGCTACATATTACAACTGTGAAAAACTGTAGTGAAACAGAAACCACAATTGTTATTCATTATCAAGAGTGGAACTATTTGGGACAGATACAAAATGATGAAGCCTGCTTATTCCACACTGTCCATTTCCAGGCCAATTACATTCATTCCTAGGCGAACAGCTGCAGAGCAGATGAGACATGGTTCCCTTCTGCTGTGTAAGCTGTTCCACCTGTTGTGGGGAAAGTTGTTTGGCTTAGGAGGACAAGCTCAGGGAAATAAATCAAATAGCTTGTAATGATTTGGATAGCTATTCAAGCCTATGCTGTGACAAGGAGAGACTCTGTTCTAGTAAGTGTTTGCACATATAAACTCTGTGACACACAAACAAAGAGAGTGACAGTCACAGCACAGAGGCATATGGTACTCTCTCACGCTCTAGTCGTCCAAACCAGTCTGTTCTCTAGTTTTCTGTGTATTGATGAATCTATGAACAATGTGAGTTAAAGCATATGCTTTTGTCTGTGCTGAGCAGGCCTGCTGAAAGCCACTTTAAAGGTGTTGTGACAGAGCCTCTGTGGGGCATTTTCCACCACTCATTTGGCAAAATGTATAAAAATAAATGTAAAATAAAATAAAAGTATTCAATTAAATTTCATAGGGGGAAGAGAGACAAATTCAGTCACTGGTGGTGAAAGAATGATTTTAGATTCAAAGAAAATATAAGTATCACTATAGATGATTAGACTTAAACTACATCAGCTAAGGATGGGAAGTGTAATTCACCTTCATGCAAATATGCACAATTATTAATGAGAGTTTGGTTTCTACACTAAAATACCCAGCCAGTCAAACACTGAAAATTAGAGCATGAAGAAGAGTAACAGTCTCTTACTAAAGAGCAGATATCAAGCCACCAGCCGCAGATCAGGGGAAAAACACCTATCTCCACAACAACCAGCAGAGACACCTGTAAGGAATGTGAAGGGTTCTCTCAGTTTCAGTCAATAATAGATGTAAACAAACATCATTTTATGGCTGCGAGTCCACTCAATACAGACTTTAAACGTTTGCACTTATGGGTGTTCTTATAATGCAGGGACCTATTAAATAGCCAAGGCCATCTTTATCTTTTCCATCCTGTGTGTAACTGCAAATAAAAGCTGATCTAATGAGATGGTCAGGTAGTAACACCATGCAAACTTCTGTGTGCTTCCACCAAGGCCAACATCTACATGACTACCACAAAGAAGAAATGCACTCGATATTACCTTGACAACAATGTAGCAGACTCCAAGCAGACGACGAGAGCGCTGAAACCTGACCAGAGCAGCCAGTCCCTAAAATTGCTATTAAGGATCAATCCTGCACATATATTCTTATCTGCACTCACCTAGCAGAATTACTTCACTTTCCTATCCTCGTATTCTATTATTCTATAAACTCTGTTTTTTATTATCTTAGATTAAAGGATACATGACACAGGATAAGAGTCATTGCTAGCAGTATGTAGCCCACAATTGTTGTGATTAAGCCTTCAAAGTGGGAAGCCTGGACCTAAAGAAAAAACAAAGTTGTATCAGTAAATTCAAAAAACAAATTAAGGAAAATGTCATTGCATTAAAAATGCATAGACTAAAGCTGTTTCTTACATATTCCTCAAAGCCAAGACCAACGACAGAGAAGTGGCCAATGTGGTAAGGACAAAATGCTGAATGAAAGAAAAAGAGGGAGAAGACATTTTTCCTGCTTAGCTGTAAACTGAACAAAAGAACAAAGGTCTGTCTGTTATGAAACACCTTTATTTCAGTCAACTCACCAAACACCAGGATGAAGAGTGTATTGAGAGACACTACCCAAAACACATGCTCCTAGAAGACAAAGACACCTGTCTTTACTCGAGTCAAATGGTAAGATATTTTAAAAACACACCTCATTTAAAATATAAGAGACATAATAAAAAACTTATAGAAACTGACTTACCAAAAATACCAGTGAACCATCCAGGCCAAGCATCTGTATGACAAATTTAAATACTTTATGTTTTTAAATGTGAAAAGAGGTAGATAACAGACCACAGTGCCAGCTCTACTGAGTGGCAAAGTGTTTACTAAGAAAGAGCTGCTTGGAGTAATGTTATGCAGAAGTTACCCTTTCCCAGGTGAGCTCCTCTGCTGCTCTGTCCCATTCCAAAGCATTCCAGTTCATGTCATCTACGGAGATAAAACCATAAAATACAGTGCAGATTAATATGCAGCAGTCCACAACTTGAAAAGTAATCAATAGAAGGACAATAAATTATCTTCCTAATTGGTAGTTTTAGTCACAGAACTACAAAATCATGTTTGTCTAGACAAAACTTCTAGAGGTGGTACAGATTTTTGTTGTCTTTTTTTTCCAGCAGTACAGAAAAATGATGACCCCCCCCCTGACGAAACCATCAGTTATTATTACATTATTTATGTTTTTCTGGGAAAAAAACTGTTAGCTTGACATGAACAGAGTGCTACTGTGAGGCTTTTCGGTGTAATTTATTTAGCTGTAGTGACTCCCAACAGCTAGAATAATGTATAATAGAACTACAATTTATTTTTAGGATTTTCCGCTTTGCTTAATGCAAAATCAGCACATTAACAAAACTAAACAAATGAGTTCGATTTGAGCGCTACAGGCAAAATTTTGACATAATCAAATATTATTCCCAAATCAATTGTGATGCTTCAGCAAACTGTCAAACAAATTAAGCCACTTTGAATTCCATTTGTTTGCTGCAAAGCCTGTGCTCTTGCTCTTGGGTTTATCAAGTGTTTTTTACCATAAATGCTGCTATTTCCAAGAGCAAAAATCTGTTACTTCAGCAAACAACCTATTGGCTGTTTTAATGGAGATTACTTTTTTGCTAACACTTGATTAATTAAATCTCAAAGGTGGTTATTTTTTTATTTGAGGTAATACCAGAAATGCGTGACAGATTACATACTAATGATTAACAACTTTAGTACTGACATATTAAACCAAAATCTATCAAAAAAAATTCTTTACATGTGAAATTGAATTAAGAATAAAATCACACCTTGTGCTCCGTTGTTGGGGTCTGCATCTTCAGCAGCTGCTGCCTCCTCTTCTAGCTCTGGATCATCACCCTGCTCTGGGGGGACATCAGGAGGCTCAGGCTCTGCCTCATTCTGGGCTAGAGGATCAGCAGGAGCCGGCTGGGCTGCAGGGGGATCACCAGCTGCTGGCTGACGTGGAGCTTGGGCCTGAGGATGCAGGAACAAGATGCATAAATTTAATAAACAAGGGTGCGGCACACAGAGTTACAAACAGAAAAACACTAAAGGCAAAACACAGACAATATGTATTTATTCACTGTGCTTAATAATTCTTACATTTTAATACTGTGTCAATTCAAATAATTAGCTCTCCTTTATGCTTTCAATATTCTGTCTCAGTCCTTTTCATAAAGTTGTTAAACAGTAGCATACAATAGAGCAGATTCATGTGCTGGAGAAGGATATGCTAAATAAATCATGCACACACACTGATATAATACACATGCTATGCAGATATGTTATGTGCAATATTATTAATGTTAGTGTTTCAGCAGCCAAAGCTTATGTCATTGTCACTTTAACTGTATTAAGTAGATTTTTAATTGAAAGTATAATGAATTACCTGAATCAGATTTACACAATAAATAAATATTTGTACTTTGCCTACAACAAAACAAAATGACTTGGCGCTGCCCAGGAAAATAATTAATTTTGCAATTAGTCTACCACTGTACCTCATTGGCTTGTCCGGCTGGATTGGGCTGTGGTGGCTGGTGCTGCTCTAACCACTGGGGGGCTCCACCATGGACTATCTGTTCTCGGAGCCACACCAGACTAATAAATGCACAAAGAGTGCAGGTAACCACAAAGCAACCCTGTAGACAATCTGCAAGCAGGTTCTCCCTGCAGGAACACAAACAATAACATATTATACCGTACAAAAACACTGGAATGACCCTTTGTAACTCATCTATTGGCAAATAAGTAAAATAAACAAGCCAAACATTTTGGATTTTTATCAGAATAGATGTTGGAGAAAACAGTTATCACTCACGTAGAGAGCATGTCCAATGGCAGTGTCAAAAGAGAGCTCACAGAGCCGGTAAAAAGACACTTATAGATGCGACCTAGGGAAAAATGTTGAAAAACAAACAAACTCAAATATAATTATTTACATAAAATGGAAAATTACATTGCTCAGGCTCACATTTTTTACATTGAGCGCTGAGAGGGATTTACATATCTTGGAACACATACACAGTGTTTCTTGTTATGTAATGAACTAAACCGATAATTCTCTTTAACATGTGAACGCATACCATATGAAAAGCTTATGTCATTGTCACTTTAACTGTGTTAAGCACTGTAGAAGGCAGGTATCTATAGCTGGACATGAAAGTAGATGAGGAAAAACATTTAGAGGCCAGCATTTCTGTAGAACATTTGCTTCCAAATCCATTTAAGAAGTTGGCCAGCTAAATGAAAATAACATTATTCAATACTGCTATCAAATAATATTGCAATTTAACAAATAATACTTCAAGATAAATAAGTGATACAAGTTGGAAGATAGGTGTTTAGGAGGTTGATTTGAATATAATTTCTCCTTGTCTTCACGTCTGTGCATACTTACATGCAGTAAGAGGAACAACACCAAGCCATGCGAAGGCCACCAGTGTGTAATGGAACCAGTAGCGGATGGCAGTGCCTACACTGGTAAGCAGGCCAGCACAAATGTCCTGGATGGGCAGACGGGAGGGCATATCTGGGGAGTAGACTGAAGTGGACAGATAGAGAAAATGAACCAGAAACATTCAAATTCTTTTATGTGTGGCAATTTTCTGTTTTCACTTAAGCCAGTTAATTATATTATTCCAAATTGTCTATCAACAAAAGGAAATGCCATCCACAAATGAATAATCACATGCAAAAAACAGGCACAGAATGATTTAAATGGCCCCATCTGTAGAGCTAAACTGGGAAACTTGGGGCTGTACAATGCTGCCACAAGGACTTACTTGGCGTAAAGGCAAATCTGTGCTTGCATAATTCACAGTACTCCTTCCTGCTGTGCTTCAGCCACTGGACCAAACTGTAAAGCAAGATAAAAAAGATGGAGAAAAAAAAACCCACATAAATAATACATTAAAAATTATTGGGTTGAAGACCAGCTTATTAAACAGATTCTTGTGTAAAGTTTACAAATTGGCCCCAAAATTTGGTTTTCATTTTTGGTATACAGTAATTTTTTCCCAGAGTGCAAATTCACTACATGGACAGAAGTGCTGGGCCACTTACACATTACACTTAGAACAGCTTTTATCATATCCCATCCTACATCCATAGGCATTATTAATATGAGGTAGTTCCCCCCTTTGCAGCTACAACAGCATCTACTCTTCTAGGAAGGCTTTCTACAACATTTTGGAGAAGTCCAATGCTGATGTTGGATGAGAGGGCCTGGCTCACAATCTCTGCTCTAGCTCATCTCAGAGGTGCTGCATGAGGCTGAGATCAGGGCTCTGTGCAGGCCAGTCAAGTTGTTCCACACCAAACTCATCCAACTACGTTTTTATGGACCTTGCTTTATGCATTGGAGCTTGCCTTCCCCAAACTGTTCCCACAAAGTTGGAAGCATAGAATTCTCCAAAATGTCTTGGTAAGGTGAAGCATTAAAGGTACGTTCACACCGAACGCGATTCGCGCAGCAGGGCCGGCCGGTTTCAATGTTAAGTCAATGTAAACACGCGGCGAGAGGTCCTGCGGCATGATTTGAGCGGCCCACTTGGTGCAATTCGCGAGCGGCAGCACGTTTTGCGCGGCGCGGTGAAAATTATGCTGCGTGGCACGAATTTTCCAGAGTTGAAAAATCTGAACTTCGGCGAATATTCACATCGCGTCAACCAATCAGGAACTCGGCTTTGGTAGTGATGTGCTGATGATGTGATCAGCAGGTGGAGTCCTGGAATAGAGCACCTGTAGCTGGTGTCCTGTCGCGTAATCCGCGGACCAATGCGGGACAGCGAGTCATCAAACTGGGCCACAGAGAGACGGAAGTCATCCAGACGCAGCTCCTGGAGTAGATGGTGAAACTCACCGTACTGGGAGCGTCTCTGAATGATATTGTGAACCCAGACATGGCGACGTGCTTGCTGGCACCTTTGTAGAGCTCTCCAAAACAAATAAATCCAAACTACTCTCTCAACATCATCCATGTCTTCCATAATGTAGCAATGAGGCCGATAGGTTGGCGGTAGCTCCTCCCGCGTCAGGCGAATTCACGTGTGGTTTATGAACACACTTTTGGACACGTGAATAGAGGCGAATTTGCTGCGCCTCCAAACAGAGGCGGCGGAGGCGAATTCGCCGTGTGAATCGCGTTCGGTGTGAACGCACCTTAAGATTTCCCTTCACTGGAACTAAGGGACCCATGTCAACCTCTGGCATTTGCCAAATCCAGACTTGTCCATCAGACTGCCAGATAGAGAAGCATGATCTGTCACTCCACACAACATGTTTCCACTGCTTTAGAGTCCAGTGGCAGCGTGCTTTACACCACTCCATCCAACGATTAGCACTGTGCTCACATGCAGCTGCTTGGTCATAAAAACCTATGCTATGAAGCTCCTGGTGAATACTTTTTGCAGTGATGCTAATGCCAGCAGCGGTTTGGAACTCTACCGTTACTGGGTGAACGGAGCGTTAGCAACTTTTATGCACTATGTAGCTCAGCATTTGGCGACCCCCGCTTTGTGACTTTATGTGGTCTGCCACTTTGTACCTCAAGTGCTGTGGTCCTAAACACTTCCATGTTGCACTAATACCACTTACAGTTGATTGTAGAATATGTAGGTGGGAAGAAATTCCACAAACTGGCTTGTCGCAATGGTGGCATCCTATTACATTACCATGCTCTAATTCAGTGAGCTCTTTAAAAATACCCATTCTTTCGCAAATATTTGTAAAGGCAGACTGCATGACTGAGTGCTTGAGTTTATACGCTTGTGGCAATGGGACTGCATGAAACACCTGAATTCAGTGATTAAGAGATGTGTTCCAATACTCTTGTCCATATAGTTTATATATTATCTAAGTTTTGGCATCTGATGTCCCTCTCATTCAAAGCCATTAAAAAAGCAACAAGAGCAGATGCCGCATTAGCCCATGCACCACCACTGTGGCATACTAACTGAGTACACTCGAATTATGACGAGGCTTCATTCATTCTGTTATAAGTCCTAAGGCCTCAAATTCAGACTGTACAAAATATATTTGTTATTAGGATGTGGTAATACGCTTCAAAGAGTAAAATCAGTCCAGTTTAACATTTTTTAGACTAACTGAATTAAATTAAACTGCATACTGATACTTGAAACAACTGCTATGCTGCAGATTTAAACAACAGTCTGATTGTAGTCAAAGGTGTTATGTGTTGACCCAACATAACCTTTTCATGGATACCACTGCCATGACTACACACTGTGACGCAACAAAAGCGCAGCTGGGATGACCTCTACAGGGCCAATGGACTTGACATACTGTGACTTAGAACATTTAAAATGCCTCAATCATTTTAAAACCCACACTATTTAGTTAACAACTAATCAAAAATGGGTGCATTAGCTATATCTGAGCTGATCTGTCCATATGTTGCCTATAATAACACGATCCAAGTTTGTTGTGATATTGAATACACTGTGGGATTAAGAAAGGGTGCTGTTATGTCAGCTGATTCCAACACTGTGACAGCACTACACAGAGCACGCTTTTAAATACTCCAATGTTGAATCCTGTTTCACGTTTAGGGGAAAAAAAAAAAAAAAATCTCAGCTGAACCAAACAATCCAGACAGAACTGTCAAACGCCACAAAAACAATCCAGGTCTGGCTTTGCTTTGCTCTTCTAACCAGTGACACAGGAGTACACAAACTTCAAAATATCTGCAGGGACTGGTATAGTTTTCACAATGCAAAATTCTCACAGAAGTTCGGTAATATGGAATCCTAGCTAAGCTGGATGTAGTAGAGTACAAGCCCATTCTGCATCATTTTCATGATTTTACTGTTACATGAGCTATCAAGCCACCACTATAGGAATCATCACAGTGCATAACTTGTGCTCCAGTAAATCTGATTCTTAACATACAGAAATTGAACTAAGACAGGAAATTCCAGTTTCCAGATTGCTTTTGATTTGCACTATAGTTTAATGATCTGATTATAAAACTCTTTGATTGGTAATCAAATTTGCAAAATTCCCACATGTGCACAAATCCATGTTTCTTTTTTTATACAATGAGCTTAAAGTAACTTGAATAATACTGAATTTTGAAGACAAAAATAATAACACTAGAAAAAAAATTGAAAATATGGGAACATAACACTGCATTTAATTGGCAATCATGTGTAATGCAAACACTTAAGGACACTAAATTAAATCAAGCTTTCACCACCGGTTCTATACATTGTGAACCATAAAGACTTAATGACTTAAAACATCAGATCTATCTCAAGAAAACTTGGGATGAAGATAAGTGTAAACTACAGTTTGAAGTAACTAAGAAGACAAGTTAACACGAAGGGTATACAATGAAGAAAGTTCAACATAGCTTTCTTTGCCTTAGCCACCTTGACAAAACCAAAAACCCCAGTAAGAGATAACAGGTATCACTAACGTGTTTAATTTTCTTTGTCAACCCAGACTTTCTGCTTCAGGATCTGTGCATGCTCACATAAAAGGGGGTGTTTAATGTGTCATGTGACTCTTCTCCACAAAACTGGTCAACTAAGCTCTGCCTACTCCAATCACAGACATTATCAGAAGACTGGATGGTAGTGATCCCAAAGGACATCAAAATATATTATGCAACACTGCTGCTGTAACTAAGACAAGAGAGTAATGTGCAGAAAATTCTTTTTTAAAAAAACAAAAAGAAACAATTTTAACTTCATGATTGTCAAGAGTGCACCGAGTGGTAAAATTTTAATTTGAGTTAACATATATATTTTACAGGTCAGAGGGCTCCATGGTGCTGTTTATTTCTAACAACTACACTCTAGAGCTCTGAAACTTTAACGTGATACATTTAACCATTACAGGTTACTCAGTGAGTTCAGTTCTGACCCTCTCCCATAGTTTAATAAAGGAGATGCAGAAATCACATCTCCTTCATTTGAGGGTGGCTGCAGCTCAGGAGGTAGAGTGGGTTGTTTATCCATCAGGAGGTTGGTGGTCCAATCCCAGGCTCCAGTCCACATACCAAGATGCCCCTGGATAAGACCCTAAATGTCTATGCATCCATCGGAGCGTGAGTGTAAAACCTAGAATGTGCTAAAGGTACAGACCAAGGTGCTGTATGACTTTGTGTGTGAATGAGCTAGTAGTAAAAAGCGCTTTGAGTGCTCAGAGTAGAAAAGCACTATACAAGTACCAGTCCACTTTAGTTTGTTGCCAGACTAAAATGAAATTAATTTTATTGGTGATAAATAGACTACAAATTAACCTGATCAATTTATGAATCTGAATTCAAGCAGCTCCAATTTCATGGCTATAAAAACAGACTTAGGTTTAGATTAGGCCCAAATATAAAAACATTTATACATTTTATGCATGAATGCAACAAAAATGTGCACTGCTGTAATTTTAGAGCTGGGAATCATTTGATGATATCAGTAAGATACAACTGAATAGGCTGTACATACAAAATGTATTCCTACAGTAGAAAATTTATAAAGCATTCTACGTATACAGTAAAAAAAATTATCAGTGAAAATGTGGCGCTTCCAGGCAATTTTTAACTGAAACTCTGAAAATAGCCGGCTCAGGAGCACGTAATGTGTTCAGCATTAGTTACCCCGGTGCCTTAGCTGGCTTAAAAGAGAACCACCTTCATGACACTGAAAATTCTGACTTTAAGCCCAACATAGCTCGCTAACTCATTAATCTCACTTTGTAGAACACCGATCTGGTGTCCTGAGCTTAATTAGTCACATCAGGGTCACTGGTCTGTTTGGAAATGTTTAATAAATGGGGAAGGTTTTTTGGAGAGGATCTTAAAGAGAAGCAGTTCTTTACAAAGTCACAATGAAATCTGACGAAAAGGGGAAGAGGTAGCCAAACACACTTACCATTCCTGGTGAATAAACTTGATACTGCCAGTGCAAACACAAGGGTGGTACAGGGGTTTGTCTGGGGTCCCCTCAGAGCGGCACACACGACAAATATCCGCTACACACAAACAAACATACAGTTAACATTTCACAGAATATTTGATTCTATTCGCCGAAGCTTCACGAAACGTGTGCACAGAAATGGCAGGTGACCAGATATCCTGCTTTATGTGGAGCTGCACAGCATTTTTATTTCATCTCCTTGTTCCCTACTTTGACGCTGGTTTTCAATACTTAACAGTAAGCCAAACATTTTTCTCAAGTATGTTTTACTGAATGTCTGTAAAGAAAGGCTGTCTTCATCTTCTGCTGCCTAGGCTACACCAAAGGCTGAAAATTGCAGGTCACCACAAAGTGACAAGCTCTGCAAACTTTCATTGAAAAAAAAAAAAAAAATTGAAAAAAACCCCCAGGAAAACAACAACAAATAAAAGGAAACACAGCTACAATAATAGGGTGAAACCAAGCAGAAAGTGATTTTAAGAGGTATTTTATCATGTTTGTATCAGTTATTTGTGTGTCTCATAAGAATCATGTAGTTCAAAAAGATGTTGATCAGGGGTCTCGAACCTGTGACTCCTTGTGACTTTGACATAAAAACTACATGAAGATGAACATGAAATTAAAAGTTGTTTTTTTCTTTAACATTCCATTTTAAATGCATCATTGTTGTGATTCTTCGTATTCTCCAGCTGTGGAAATAGGTTGCCTATACCCTGAGCTATGGATTCCAAGTTTTTAAAAAAAATTGAAGAGGAACATAAAGAATTTAGCAGTGTGGGGACAGATATTTTTTTTGCTTTCACAGCTCACACTGCTGCCTTACTGATATGCTTGATCTGAAATGAGAAATAAGAAAAACAAGTAAAAAGTCATATCAAGTCCAGAACAAGGAGGCGTGAGGGTTGATTAGCTGTATGCTGCAGGAAAAGAAAAGAGGATTGCCTCAAACTAAACTAAACCTTGTCAAAAATCATTTAAAACTGGAGTTTCTTTTTTACTCTGAGTACTTTTAAAGCTTTTTTATTGATGATCAAAGCAACTACTTTTTAATTTGACTCATTTGCACAAACACAAAGATGATTCACAAAGACCTGCACCTTACCCCACATTATTGAGTTTTGTTGGCTATAAAAAAGATCAAAATTAAACAATTTTCTTAAACACGTGTATTTTTGTCATGAAAATGCAAAGTTAAAATACTAAAAAAATCACAAGTAGCCCACTGTAGAGCAGTCATATATGGTAACAGTTTGAAATATTTCCACCTATAAGAAATCTTAATAGGCTGTGCCACCTTCAATATAGGTCTTAAATATATTTTACGGCTCTATGCAGGTTTTTGTTGGTTAAAACTTGCGGCTCTTCGGACAGTTGATGTTGACAGGTGCTTACCCACTGAAACCCACATGTTTACTCGATGAAACACCCGCTGAAATAACATTAGTTTAAATGGTCACTGAGATAAAACAGGAATTCAAGAATTAAAAACGTGTCCCACATCTAGTTTGTTGGGATGTGATAATCCTAAGGCGGTGTCATTTACATGTGTATGTTTAGGATATAGGGCTGTAATAAAATCACATAAAATCGGTAGTTATTAAGATATAATCAACACATTTTTTTAAAATTGCACAACATGGCTTATATAAAAAGAGCATACAGCAGCAGGAGGCTGGTGACATCACTGGCAAATTCTGGTGCTTTCTACGCTCTCTGACTATATTACCCCCACCCCACATGTGAAGCTCGGCTGCATTAAGGCAATGTTTGGCAGCCTTCTAACTAAGTTAACCCCACACTGCACTGACAGGCTCCATGCAGCCAGCTAGATTATAACCATTAGCAGGCCAGCTCAACGGTAGGCTCAGTTTCAAGTGATGCACTTGGGAAGCTAACGCTAGTTACTAACGGCAAAGCTGCTAGAAATACTTTTTTTGTACCTTCTTCAGCAGTATCCATGTTGCTCGCTAAACACCGGTCACCGTCTCTTCTGGGAGTAGTATCTCGTACCGTGAACCCATCCACGACACGGGCAGTATCGTTTAGCTAGCCGAATCAAGCTAGCGAGACGACAGTATCCTTATGGGTCGAATGCATTGGCAATCATAAAATGGTTTCCCCGCGGATTAACGCAGAAGCGGCTGCTTCACTCTGTCCTGTCGCGTCTATTATACGTTCGCCAGTACACAGAGGCTCCTAAATCACGGTGTAAAGCAGTAAACTGGAAAACGTTACATCTCACAGCGCTGTTCAGACGACACTTTAAATCATGGACACAAACGGCTAGCGAAACCTGCTAACGCATGCGCCAACGACACCTCTGGCTCCCGTCATAACAGTTTTACTTCCCCACAGTGGGTCAAGTTTCACGGCAGGAAAACGACCACAGGCATCACAACGTGATTATACGGCGTGCTTTATTGTTTACCAGCTACCGTAGAAAAAATGATCATATACTGGAGAAAGAAAAAGCTCCTCTGTTATTTCTGAGTGTCGAAAAGCAATCGGTATTAAGCAGCGACATCTACAGGATACTAGCAGAAGCACAACTTTTTGGCCATATTATGACTAAATCAGGGGTCTCGAACCCGCGGCTCTTTTTTTCCTATGTCCAGTGATTTTAACAAACAAACAAAAAACAACTAGTAGAATATTTTAACTTCTTCATTTTGCTGAACTTCAAAGGTCCTCTGTAGGATAGTGGTTTGCCTTACAAAGCGAAACGTCCCTAGTTTGATTCCAGGTAGGGACACCACAAGCCCCCCTCACCATGGAGGGTTGTGTCAGGAAGGGCATCCGATGTAAAACCTCTGTCAAATTACCAATGTGGATAAATCTGCTGTGGCAAGCGCTTGGTGGAGAATAGGAGATATATATATATATATATATATATATATATATATATATATATATATATATATATATATATATATAGTGAGAGAGAGAGAGAGAGAGAGAGAGAGTAATGGGAAGCATATTGGTATTCTTCAGTTATT
>VUQH01031929.1:0-17853 GCA_015106775.1 Etroplus canarensis
AATTTTTTGAACCCCCCCCCCCCCCCCCCACCGTTTTTTGTCATTCATCCTGAAAACAAAACCCTCACCAGGATGCCAAGTTACATCACCTTTTCGTAATCTGTCAATCCAGTAATGGCAGGTGGCTGTCCAAAAATAAAAACAAAACACACACACACACACACACACACACACACACACACACACACACACTGTGATATCCTTCTTTCTAATCACCCAACTGCTCTATTTGGGCACCTCACCCCCCAAAAAGGGCTGTTGATGAAGCCCCAGTGTGCCCTGATCAGCTTTCTGACCATATCACTCCTGTCGGTGAGAGGGTAAGAGGTTGTTAGATTTTTATGGTTTGAAGTATTTTGTCAAAATTGAAGTAACAGCATGAATGAACTTTCTCCTTTCTGGGAAACACCACTAAACTTCCTATAGCCTATGGCCTGTCTAGAACAGCCTTAATCATCATGCATGAACACAGTGGGACTCCATTGGTGGGCTATGTATTGTGCAGCTCTGCAGTGTCGCTTCACAACAAGAGGGTCTGGGTACAAATCTGTCAGCCAGCCAGCTTGGGCATTTCTGTGTGGAGTTTGCATGTTCTCTCTGGGTACTCTAGCTTCCTCCCACAGTCCAAAGACATACAAAGGGGCTAGCTTAACTGGCAATTCTAAATTGACCATATAGGTGCAAATGTGAGCATGAATTGTTGTCTGTCTCTCTGTGCTGGCCCCATGATAGACTGTCCAGATGATAGGCTCCAATACCCCCCCTCCCCATGACCCTGAACTGGATAACTAGAAGAAAACATATGGCTGGATGAGATATGTATTGATTAACTAACTATTGCAGGCAACTATTGCAGGCAGAGTGCTTGAAAATTAATTACAGTACTTTTAAATTTTGTCTGTTTGTTTAAAATTGAATGGAAAACTATGAGTCACACAGAGCATGAGTCATTGTCCTCGCCCAGTGTGTTTTCACCTGGCCTTAATGAAAACCAAACAGCTACAGAATGAGTTCTCACAGAGCTATAATTAGGAGTGAATTATTCAGTTTTCTCATTTTAATTGAGCAGATGTAGCATCTGAACTGTTGGCTCATGCTGCAAACAAAAATTCATGTTAGTTTAGTGATGGAGCACAGGGTAAAGAAAAAGACCTGTCATGTCCTTCTCAACCTGATGTGGTGCCACTCATGTGGAAACATGTCAACTATCATTGCATACTGCTGTATCCTCATGGAGCCATATCCATCATCCTTTCCACTTGGCTCTTGCTCACATGGGTGGAGAGCAGGCACATCAGGGACAGTGCCTGTGGCTCATATTAAAGAGTATGAAGGCTCCATTCAGTGTGCATGCAATTCATTTGTGCCTCTGTTTCCGCTGCCTTCAGAGGTTTTCTCCTCATCCTAGGCTAGACCCTCAGCATTAACTAAGCCATATCATTATATTGCTATTTCTGCATAAATTAGCATTTATGTTTATTGTAGCAGTGTGCAACTGGCTTGCATCTTATTGCGTTAAAATATCACTAAAAAATATTCATTCAGTACTCTTTCAAATGAATGTAAAATTGTGTATTTGCATTTGTTTATGTTCACACATATGTTTGCATTTCTTTCAGTATGATAATTAATTTCTATCCATGGCCACAATGTGCTTTGGGAACATGAGGCACATACACCACATGATATGAGGCTCATTTAATATCTCTCCAAGTCTTCCATGACACTGAACATAATCTTCACCAACTGGGAACAGAAAACAGCCCCCCCGCGCACGCACACACACACACACACACACACACACACACACACACACACACACACACACACAGAGCTTAAATTTGGCTGGTATGTCTTGTGTTGCCTCACACTGCAGGGACATATAAATGACACACTTTCTTTTTCATATCTACCCCTTTGAATTCTCCTTTTCATTTACTGCAACAGGTTGGAGCTTTGACATGGACATTGTGTTTGTACTTATGTCATTTCGATTTTCTCACCGGGAAGCAAACTTGCCCTTAAAACTCTGGCATTCTCTCAAACACTGATCTATGACAACTGACTGTTAAAGATTTGTGATAGGATGGACTCTAGATTACACAATAAGTTGATAGTAGTTGAAGGCCTGGTAGGTCTAAGTAGATAGAAGGATAGATACCACCTTGATGTGATTGATGTCAAGCTAGATAGATAGATAGATAGATAGATATCAACGAATATAAGTTTTAGCTTCAGACATATCATCCCAGCTGTACTCTTCTTTCGGACTGCTAACTTGCTTACTCAGTCACTCCAGCACTGCCTGCAGTATCAATAACATGCATGTATCAGGAACCCAGTGGCCCTCGACCAACGGAATTACACCATTTGATTATCTGATTACCTTGACTTTTGCTTTCTCTTCTTTCTACCAATCATAGCAAGCAGCAGGGAGCTAGCCTCAAAGCATGCCACAGAACGGTCCTCTGCTGAAGTTCCACCCTTGCCAAACTTTGCAGTCTGGATATATCCATCAAAAGCTTGTGTGTGGTATGTAAACTCGATCAGGTAGGTTCCTCTATGGTGTGATGTGTTGCGTTCTGTACCTCTAGCTTGATTTATCCATGCATGTGTGAAACAGACAGAGCTGCACCATCAACAGACTTTTAACGGACTTGTACTGAACTTCCATCAAATTGCCCCTCTGTCCTTACCTGTCTGGTCTACGTCCAGCAAGCTTAAAGAAAGAATACGAACAAATGTAATGATCCAACAGGAAGGTGATCCAAATGCTAAAAGCAAAACTGCAATGTGACTGTGTGGCTGCCAGTCATGGCTTGGTCACTGGACGCTCCCAGGTTTGGGCAAGCTGACACACACATTTACACACAGATGCACAAGCAGAGGCTTGTGTGTGTGTGTGTGTGTGTGTTGAAGAGGTTGTGGTGGTGGAATGGGGTTGGGGGGGATTCTGAGGCTGAAGAGGGGGGTGAGAGGAGGCCTGGAGGGGCTCAGCTGGAAGGGTACGGAAGGAGCAAATTTAGAGCATAGTGAAGTGTTAATTAATGGCTGAAGGGAATGGGGAAGCTCAAATCTGCTCCACCATAGCACTAATGCCAAATCCAAATTACCAGTAGGGAGCTAGTTTAGTGACATTTGCAGCACATACCACAAAGATATATATAATTACAAAAGGTGGCCGAGGCGTCATGACTGGACCAAACTTCATCCAAGAGTAGGAGGCAGGGGCCAGGAAATCTGCAACTGGTGCCAGTGAGTCTTTGGTGGATACATGAGAACCAGTAAGAGGCAGACAGAGTGAGACACAAACACACAACCTGACAAAATAGAGTGCACACAAGCTTTAAGTGCAAAAGCGTTACCCTACTAATCATATTCTAACTGCAGTTAAAGAATACAGAATTTCAATTATTCTGAACGGTGCTTCTGTCGAACCAACTTGTCTCTAATACGGCAAACTGTGGAGAAGTCTATAACGTGCCTGTGAAAGTCAAACCCTTTTGAGTGAAAACAGTCCACTGTTCTTCAAAGTGATTCTTTATTTTGCCTCAAACATCCATGAGTACATGGTAGAACTGATTCTTTCAGGGGGTAAGGGATGAGAGGGGATATTCCTATTCATTATAATAAAACCTATCTTAGTGTACCTGTAGTGTAGTGGTTTACACATTTGCCACAGTTTTATTCCAGCTGACACAATGAGCCACTCTTGTCAAGTAAGACCAGAAAACTCAGGCTACAGTTTGCATGAGAATCACCAAACACTGGAAAAATGTTGCCTGGTTGCCTTGACTGATGAGTAACATTCAGATAATAGGGTCAGAATTTGGCATTAACAACACAAACGCATGGATCCATCCTGCCTCATATCAACAGCTCTGGCTGTTGCTTGTGATGTAGTGGTGTGGGGGATATTTTCTGGGCACCCTTCCGCCCCTTAGTATCAACTGAGCATCATTTAAACCCCCGTTGGGAAATTTTCACATGAGCTTAGTGGAACAAGTTAGTGTTCTAGAGTTAAACACCACAGCTTACCTGAGTATTGTTGTTGACCATGTCCATCCCTTTATGACCACAGTATACACATCTTCTGATGACTGGTCAGTCAAAGCTCAAACTGGTTTCTTCAACATGACCATGAGTTCACTGTACTCAAATGGCCACAGTCACCAGATCCCAATACCACCTTTGGGATTTGTGCAAATGACAAATGCCGTCATGTCAATATGGACTAAAATCTCCAAGGAATGTTTCCAGCACCTTGTTAAATGTATGCCATGAAAAATTAAGGCAGCTTTGTACCTAGTGCTGGTAACATGCACCAAATAAAGTGGCTCATGGGTGTATATGTACAGTGTTGTTAAGGTTCTTTCAAATGATATTATTGAACAAGATAGTTTCATTTTAAAAGACAAAAATGTCAGTAGAGTTATAAAAAATCAGAATGACAAACAGCACCTGTTGTGCCAACATGCACTTTGACAGACGCAGTGTGTGCAGCACAAAGAGAAATGAAACGAGTGGATTGAAACAAATCATACACAAACAATGAAGCAATCAACAACCTCAGTTTATTCAACGTATTTATTGTGGTCACTGTCTTTTGCCTTTTTATATGGAAACAGAAGTTAGTGTGCGTTCATCTCAAAGCAGAAAGGCTACAGTATACATTGCATCACAACAAAGGTCCAGTGCAAAAAAAACAAAAAACACAAAGTATCAAAAGAATAATTTTATATACATTCTTAGATATTTAGCCATATAATATTTGGTCTTATATAATCTCAATGCAACTGTTTTGTGGGTCAAATAACACCAAAATCTTACCTACAGCAATTCTTCAGGAAAGAATTGTCTGACTAAAAAATTAATTTAGACTATGTAAATAGTAATTTGTTGGCTTTTGGAAAATATCACCCTTTAAAAAAATACATTATAAATTACTGATGAGTAATTCCTTAAAGGTTGATATTTAAATCTTAAAAACACATCCTCCTCCTTTCTCTTCTACACCACGTAACTATCTAGATATCTGATCGTATGCACTTGCTATGTAATACTGAAATAAATTAAACTTCTTAAAGCCTCTTCCTCATTCCTTGTATTAACTGACACTTGACTCAAACCACTCAAACTACCTCCTCTAGCTCTGTCCTTCCTCCCCTTGCAGACTGCCTTTTTAATCACCTGTTCCCAGTCTTCACACTCTCCCACGCATCACATCCACAGACTTTTTGCTCATAAACAGGCTGGAAAATAACAGTTGATACTTAAACTGAGCTTCACAGAAATACAAACTACTTTGTATTCGCTTTTTTTTAATCTCCTTCTTTTGTATCACACTTCATCCCACTTCACGAAAAAACCCCCAGAAAATAAGGTGTTTCCATTTCTTAAACCTAACTTTTAAATTTGAAAATCTGTGCAAATAAAGACGTGCAAATTTCTTTTGTTACAAGAACATTATTTACCTCACTCTTGTCTGACAGTTCTCCACCAATTCAGTGGCCAACAGAAACAAAAGAAAGAGAGCGTGGGAAGCTCAAGAGGCAACGAGAGGTAGGAATGAGAAGCTAAAGATGAGCAGAAGATGCTGACAGGATGAAAAGTGGAACTAAGAGGAAACGTGCTGAGAAGAAAAAGAGTTCATGAGAGAGAGTTAAGGATGTGAGTCACCGCAGGCCCGACACTAAATCTGTCACGTTCTGAACCAGTGGAAGGTGTAGGAGGAAGTGCTCGATTCCCTCTCTCTCTCATTACTGATACAGCTGCAGTCCAGTGCTAAGCAACAGGGAGCAAAGAGCAGGAGAAGACAGACAGCTCATGTCTAATAACCCACAAAACTGTCGTCCTTGTCTAAAAGGGTAACTTATGATAACTAATGGATGAACCCTGATATAAAACATCTTATTATGTATCACGTTGGCCAGCTTGTAGAAGAGCTGATTCATACGCTGTTACTTGGAGCAGGATGGAAAGCAATGCAGCTAGTTTCCAACAGTTATTACAAGACTAGACCATGTTATATAAACTGGCCATTTTAATGTTACTGGGTTTGATGCTTTTAAAAGAAAAAGTATTTTGAACGGTAAGTCAAAAAGATTTTCAGTTTTCACCTAAAGTGAGAATCGTAGACTTATTCAGAAGCTGGCTAAAAAATGGCTTAATGAACTTTAAGAATTAACTGGTTTTATTTTCCAGAATGTAGGCTAAATTTCCTGAAAGTCTATGACAGGTGGGGTGACTGCAGCAGACACAAGCTGATTTTTAAACGATAGAGCTGACTGTGGCGGCAACTTAGGGTGTGGTCCGCTCTCCTGTCTCCTGTCTTGTCCGGACTCTTTAATGGCCAGAATCTTGCTCAGGATCCTGACCAAAGCTACCAGCTCTGTGTTGGTCACCATTCCACAGCTGAGCTGGCCTGACTGAAGCAACCCACAAGCTAGCACAGCAACAGCTTCAACATGCATGTCATAGAAAAGCAATGAGCCTCACATATCCAGCAGCCTACATCTGCATGATTTTATGTTAAATTTATTATAAAAGAACTGGCGACTTAGGTGATCTTTTAAAAAAATCTATATGAAGTGCTTGCCAAAATTCATTTTATCCAAATTTTATTTCAGTTGTCGTCGGATGCAAATCAGAATAATATTTCCTAAGGTTTCCAGAGGGGTGTACTACGAAGCAAGATTAATGTGTTGGCAAGCTATGTTGAGCTTAAAATCAGAGTTTACATTTGTAGGCTATTTATCACTGACAATATTTAAACATCAACAGTAACTTTACTTTGATCTGGTGACAGGTTAAAGGGATTTCCATGTAATCCTTGTAATCCATGTAAACCTGCGCACGCAGATCCTGAAACAGAAAGAGTTAACAGAGAAAATTAATAACCACCTTTGTGTTACCTATCAATTCCGACAAGTTTTTAGGTTTTGTTGAGCCAGCTAACGCAAAGAAAGCCAGGCTATGTTAAACTTGCTTCGTGGTATACAACTCAGAAATCTGAACCTATGTAAATAATAGCTTCAGGTATGTAAAATAAAGTTATGCCATTCCTTTATGTGGAAAAAGTGGCATATCTTAATGTTGCTAATGAAGCCTCTTTGTTCTCTCAGCCATTTAATAGCTATCAGCATTAGCTAGGAACTTCAAGCTAGCTAATAGTTAAGGTCGATTTAGCTCCTTTTATGAAGCACCTCTTAGCCTGTTATTAGTTCAGAATCCACTAAATTAATACATTTTAGCCGTATTAAACTATTTCATCAGGTATGTTGGGAAAATATATCTTCAACCCCACTGAAACAAACACCGTAAGACATTTGGTAAAAACTTAAGATAATAAGACAGTCAGAAAGTCATTTCCAGTTTAAGATATTCTCACAGAACCAGCTGTAATATTTCTCTCAAGTCTATAATAAAACTAAAACTAAAGTATCATTGCATATAAAAACAATTCTGCAGACCACAAAATTCAAGAGTGTACAGGATAACGTAAAACAAACAGTTAGCAGTTTAAGTAAAATCTTAATAGGGGAAAATAGGTATAATAAAGTGGACGAGTATGCAAATTCACATTTGAAGGTAAAAATTTTTTTACCTTTACTAAACCAAATACTTCTTACAAAGTGGGCTCTTTAATACAAGAACGCTAGCAATATTAATGTGCATCAGGCCTGGGTGACTATCTAGGCCTGATGTATTGATGGCATCTGTTGTACAGGATACAGTATCAAGAAATGTTTTCAACATGATACAGATATCAAATCAAATAGTCAGTTTGTAAGTTATCTTTTAGAATCAAAACATCAAAGCTTTCATCTTTGGTTTCTTGCTTTGAAGTTCATTGTGTAAATGCCAAAAATATTGTATTTCTAACCCAACGCACTGAGATAATGGTAATTTCATCAGGCTGGCCCATCAAAAACTGGTCCCACACTGGGTAGTGTAACAAATACTAATTTAAACACTAGCAGTAATCTAATACTGACAACAGAATGGCTTTTTTTTAATGGAACATGTACAAGATGGCCACTGTGCAAAACACCTGCCTTACACACACGATAAGAAAATCAACCAAAACACAGAATGTACATTTGATCTGAGATGCTTCAACCAGGTCTGTGGGACCTTATCACGAGCAATTGCAATCAACAGCTCGCATTCACAATCAAAGATCACGGGAATAACATGTATGAACTCTGTTTTGGAATTGAATTTCACATTCGTAAGCATATCATTCTGTACACATACGTAAAGATGGCTTGTCATTTATAAAATATTTAGAAAACAGTGCATCTTACAGGATTATATACATCAGAAGCTGTACAAAAAAAGGAACACACTCAAAGCCTGTGACTGGAATTATACTTGTTTCATATCTACTTGTGCACACTAGTTATGCTGTACATCTGCTGTCAATTTTGCCTTCTACTGTAAAGTAAATGGCTTTCAAGGTCCTTAGTAAAGAGAAATAAGACTAAAACAATGTGGTCCAGATCTGAGGTGGAGTCATTGCTCACACCCAAGAAAAAGCACAGATGGAGGCAGTTGTAGCAACATATACTTGGCTACTCGTCTTAATCCAAACTATGTGGTGCAGCAAATATACCTAGAGATTTTTTAAATAACTCACAACTAATTTCAGGCTACAGAGGTTGACTTAAAAGGTTAAAATCAAGCCAACTATACCTTCATGACTCTGTTGTATAACTTAAAGACCTGACTGAGCCTGTGAGGTGTAATGTATTATACTGAATTAACATCCTGAATATTTGAAAAGAGAAGAGGAAATACTTCTTATTCAACATTTGACAGTTCTATGTATTAAATAAAATAATGATATGTAATTTAATCAACTACGTAATGATTCAGTACAGTAATACAATAGTTTGTTTCAGTCCTGCAATTTTGATTATAGCAGTAATGAGAGCAATAAAGCTCAGTTAAAAGACTTCATAAATACTGGAACAATTTTGAGGTATTACAGACAGGAAACACACACTTTTCGTGGAACTGCTTAAAGGGAAGTAATTATGGCACTAGCAAAAAGTCTTTAAAATTACCCAGATGATGGACATTAAGTCAACCAGGCAGCTGATGGACAGTTAAACATGAGTACTGTGATGATTATTCCTCTGGTCTGTGCCAGAAGAATAATAATCCAGGTATAAAGACTTGATATTATATGACCAAAAGGAAGTCAAAGATCCTGGAATACATCAGAGCTGGGTATTTTAAAACAAACATAAGTACATAACTGCTATCCACATAATTAAAAACTGATTCCTTAAAAAAAATCTGGAACAATGAGCAGAATGTGGAATAAACTGAACTGACTCCTGTGGAGCAACAGAATTTGGTGGCCAGGTGTTCATGTGAAAGCCCCAAAACAATCATCCGGGTGAAGCCCTCAGTTTTTCTTCTGGGTGGTGTGGCACACAAAATAAAAAAGATGCTGGCACAACAACTTGTACATTTTATCATTTCTGTGAATGGGTGGGGTTTCATCAAACTAAAACTCAGATTTTTGTACTGCTGCACCCAAAAGAGCAATGATCCATGTGTCAGTAGTTGAAGATGAAGTGATGGATTCAAGCTTTTTTCTTGCAAGCGGATAAATTATCAACTTAACCATCCATCCTCTTGCATTTACACGATAAACAGACAAAGCTGGGGAAGTAATCAAGCTGATCCTTGTGATGGTATCCACTACTTCATGTATGTCAACACAAATCCAAAACAGGCTTCACCAGGAAAACCCAGAACAATGAAGGCTGACGCCCACAAGCTGATCCCAGAGTTAATGGGTCCAGGGGTTACCAGCTGAACAGCGAGTTCTGTCCAAGGGTCATGAAGTAAATCTGACTGCTGCCTCCTGACTGCACTGAAGCAAAGAAAACCTGCAACAAGAGAGGGGTTTCAGTAAGTGTCAAGAACTGTATTCAGACATTCCCGTAGATACCATAACCACAATGTCGGTGATGTAGCAATTCATGTAGTTTATAATTCACAGATTATTGCAATGCGCGATGCACAGAAAGAAAGTGATACATTTTCTTCTTCTGGCTATATTAGATCAACTAATGATTATTCAAATCAAATAAGAAGCCAAGAAGGCTCACAAACATATCCAGGACAACAGCCCTGGTTTGTGACCAGCCCTAACTCAGCTTAAAACCTAATGATGGCATGGCAGAGAGGCACAGGCAAACACTCATTTTCTAAACATTACAATCCAGACCAACACTCTTAGTAGCGATTGTTGGTAATATGTGTGTGTTAATATGTGATCTTTATCTTGAGCACAGTTTGGGCTAAGATCCATTAGGTGATCGCTGTGTGCAAGGTTCACTAAAATCTGACCAAAATATGGAGCATTAGCTCATCAGACCTTTTGCTGGATGAGCTAAATATGTTTCAGGGCTACTAGAGAAACACTTCACGCTTTGTTTCAAAAGTTTGTTGCAAAAATTTGAACAAAAGGCTGGGAACTATAAAAAAAACTTGATTAAAAAATATAATAAAAGTTAAAGTTCTGTATCTTGAATCTACATTTTTACCTTCCTGTGAAATAAACTGAAGCATTTACAAATATGTTTTGCTTTATTAAATAATAATGAAATGATACAAACTGGATCAAAGGATGGATTTTGTCAATCTAGTTTAAGCTATTTCAGTGCATTCCAACTGAGCCTTGGGTATGAAAATAATTGGACAAAGTGTTGCAGGGTTTTAAAGTAAGTCCATGCGCAGTGTCAATCTCACCTTGTCATTCCTTTCACACAGAAACTTTAGTTTCTGGGCCTTTTTATGCATGAACACTCCCTCCAGGTTTCCTGTGTTGGCTGACCTCAGCTCTATGGCCTTTTCTCCCCAACCCATCACCTGGTTGGACTGAAGGTAGGCTGGAAGGAAGAGAGAAAGAGAGGTGCACGAGCTGAGAAACTCAAGGTCTATGTTTTTTCCCCTGCATTTTAAATCCTTATGTTTGAATACTGTCCCATTGCCATGCCCCAAAACATGCGCACACAGAAGGACTACCATCTTATTTTTAGCCCACCCTGTCCCAAATGTGTCTCCACAGAATCTGGTTCAAGTTAAGATCTTAGTGTGCAGGACAGCTGCTGAGCTACATATAGTGAGTCAAATGGAAAACCACCACAGTGATATTACAAAGTCATTGATTAATATTTATGGATCTGTTGTTGGTGGGACATATTGGATGCATAAAAATAGACTGGCATGAGTGTATTAGCAGTATGTTTGATGATGTTTGCTTCAGACTTACCAACAGATGCAGGCATTTCCCCCCACTGCAGCACTGTATCCTTGGTGATGCGGCCATAAGTGTCAATGTAGACGCCTTCATCTTCATAGCAAACCAGAACCTCTGTTCCAGCTTTGTTTGGCAAAATGATGATAGCATGGGGACGGATAGAGCCCTGGATCTGTAAAGCAAAACACACAGTAAACATCACTTCAAACTCGTTCTTTGAAAAACATTAATGCACATTGCATAAAATGTTAAGTCAGTCCCTTTAGGTGATTTAAATGTTGCCTGTTAATGTCGTTCACTGGAGAGTTTGCACTCTTGCAATCCACCAAATATATGAAAATCACAGTGACAACATGAAGGACATATGGGTAGAAAAAAAACTGCAGTCTCTCTGTGAATGGCAGAGCTACTGTGGCACTGTGTAGGAACTGAACAAAACCCTAAATTAACCAAATACTAAGATTCTAAAATTCTAAAATCTGGACAGCAGAACAATCAGGAAATCTTTTACATAAAAGCACTTCTGAAAGTGCAACACTAATAACAGACATTTCAAGCAAGCAATATTCAGATTAAGTGTTGGAGTGTTTGCTGCCTCCATTCACAAACATTTATCTAACGGTTCTGAAAAAAGTTCTAACAGTTCAGAAAGATGTACCTACAAGTTCAGGGACACTTATCTAAGAATTCAGAAATATGTTCCAAATAGGTAAGTCAATTAATCGTTCAAACAGATGCACCAAACAGTTTGGAAACATTTCACAAACTAGCAATGTTCAGAATTATGTTCCTGATAGTTCAAGAAAAAGGGTAGGAGTGTCAGGATTGTTGCAAACCCCATTTAGCTAAGAGTACAGAAATATTTATCTAGCAGTTCAGCAGCATTTAAAGAACTAGTTATGAAACAGTCCAAACAACTCAGAAGCATTTTTTTGAATGGTTCAGAAAACATTTAATTAAAAGAAAATCCTCATGACTTTATAAGCGTGAATGTCAAACAAATATGAAGACAAATCATGCAACAAAGAAAATGATCAGGAGTCAAAGTCTTGATTCCTTCAAGAGAGAATCTCATTGACGGAAAAGTTCTTTGGTGAAAAAAAGAAAAAGTTAGGCTGTGTTCTGCACCCTGATACAAAAACTGTTCTTACCAGAGTATGAGCCACCACAATCCTGAGCATGAGAACAGGCATCCACAGACGCAACGCAATCTTAATCCTCTGCCTTGGAATCAGCATTGTTACATAGTTTGCAAGCAACAACAGGAGATGCTTGTGTGTGTGTGTGTGTGTGTGTGTTTCTTTAAGTGGGTGGGTGCATTATGTGCATGAGAGAGTAAATGTTTGAGGGTTAGACTTAGCTTATAGGTGAATAGCTTTTAACAGCGATGCGAGAACAGAAATCAGTGTTTTGAGTTAATGCGTTTTACTGATGGTGTAAGTAGGTGTGTGTGGGAAGATGTGCACAGATGAAGAGAAAGTGTGTGTAAATGAGTGTGTATCAGAGTACAGCTACAGGGAGAAGCCACAGCGGTGTGAAGGTTCCTCCAGAGTACTCGAAGAAAGTGAAAGTGAGTGGGTTTAAAGGAGTGCTGCAGCTGAGTGTGTCTCGAAGCAAGCTCGACTGTGTATGTAAGAGAGAAGGGGAAAAAAAGGGAAGAAGAGGAAGGCTGGAGAGCAGAAATGATATCGAAGCAGCAGCAGCAGCAGTATAAGGCACCGGTGTAGTAGGCAGTTGTGAGCAGGCTTGCTTAATATACCAGAGGAGGAGTGAGGAAAAAAAAATCTCTCAACAGTAGCAGGAGCAGGTCAGGACACACACTCTAACACACACACACACACACACACACACACACACACCGAGTTAATGATCGTAAGAGAAGGAGGACAGAAGGAGTGTATTTTTAGAGCTTATTTCTCTCTTCATGTGTCTCCAGCTCCTCCTTGCTTACAGAAAGTGGCACACATATAGGTGCTAAGAATTTGAATAAAAGACTCACAGAGAGAAAACTCTGGAAGGTTTTAATCATTATACTTACACAAAGAATACACTTTTAGACCTACAGGGATATTAAGATACGGTTTGAGGATGAAATTTGCATGCAAACTAGATTTGTGGCTTAAAAAAATCATACTTTAACAAAATGTGAAATGAGAGCACTTTTGGAAGATAACTAAACAACTCTCCAGTGGGTGCCTGTTTGAAAAATATAAAGGAAATCTTTAAATAAAACATTAAACCCAAGGAGGCAGCCACCCACTCACCACCATGTGTAGCACTGTATAGCTTGCACTGTAAATCAACTGATGGAATAAAATTACCATCTGATTCTGAAACCAAAATGTTTCCAATGTAAAGTTTAAAAACTTTATTATATCCTGAGCCTCGGGCCTCTCCAGCTGCTGCTAAAAACATATTTAACAGGATGTGCCAGGATGACTCACTCAAGCTACAGCGAGCTTTACATGCCCACATACAGCAGAGGAGCAAAAAAGAGATCACCTGCTCTAAATTGTAGCAGCAGTGGGCGATTTGTTCACAGTTGGAGACACACATTCATTTGCAATGTCATTTGTAACCTTTTTGAACATGGGAAAAACTTAAGATGTACAGTGTTTGGTAAGTCATTAAAGTACCAAGAAGTCAGAATCTCATGAATTGCATCAACAACGAAGCCCCAACACTGTGGAAACAGTGTCCATGCTACAGTCATGTGACAAAGAAAGTTTTCACAGGACTCTATCCAAGCATACCCCGTCATTCTGCAGCTGCTTGAACCACCTTTGGCAGCAGTAACTTTATCTTTATCAGTCTCTCACATCATAGGAATTTTAACCCACTCTTCTTTAAAACATTGCTTCAGTTGTTTGAGGTTTGCACAGATTCATTCATGCACAGCTCTATTAAGGTCCTGTCACAACATTTCAGTGAGGTTGAGGTCTGGAATTCAACTTGGTCATTGCAACACCTTGATTCTTTTGTTTTTCAGCCACTGAGTTGATGGTTTCGTGCTGTGCTTAGAATCACTGTCCTGTTGCATGACTAAATTTTGGCCCAGATTTAGCTCACATTTTTCTCTGGAATACTTTGGTATACGGAGGAGTTAAAGCTCAACTCAATGACTACAAGGTACCCAGGTCCTCTGGCTGCAAAACAAGCCCAAATCATCACTCCTCCACTACTGTGATTGACAGTTGGTATGAGGTGTTTGTGCTGATAAGTTGTGTTTTATTATCGCCAGATGTGCTACTGTGCAATATGGCGAAACATCTCTACTTTGGTCTCGACTCTCCAGAGGTCTAAGGTTCACTGAATCTGTCTGTGGTTCTGCACTTAATCTTCTCAAACCCTTGCAGATGTTTTTCTTTTTTTTTATTTACAAATACAGTTTTAGTATGATTGCATTTGGAAAAATGAGCCATGTGATTAAAACTACACTTATGATTATTTCAGATAATTTGTTCCATCAAAAATGGAAAAAGAGATTAAAAGTATTTAGTAGTAGTGAAAGTATTTTTTCATAGGATACTATGCCATGTTTTACTGGAACGACCCCACTGATAATAATTGGGCTGTATGTGGCCCATAAACTAAAATGAGTTGCTGCTTTAGATACTGTGGTTATAGGGATCCATTAAGGATCCAGTTATTATAATTCATAGTCGTTTATGTAGCAATTTAAACCACAAAGGTTGGGCGTTCAGAGTAAGGTAGATGGAACTAATTTGATTTGCTTTTAACTGACAACACAATCTACTACAAACTAACGCTTACCATAAGAATGTACCGGTGATTTGCAAAGCAACATAAGCCTACTGCAGCATAAATAAAGGACAGTTCAGGAGCACATGACCCAGCCCTAACTAGCTTTATTAAAAAATAAAGTTTTAAGCCTGATTTTAAAAGTAGAGAGGGTGTGTGTCTCATTTATTTGGTCTGTTAACATGCATATTTTCAGTGTTTTACTTTTCTGACAAATGTCTTTGTTCTCCATAATTTTTCTTATTTTTCATGTTGTTTAATTTTATTTTATAGTGTTCTTTTTTTCTCAATACTCAAGGATAGTTATGAACTGGACATATGTAAATATGAAACTCTGATAATAAAAGAGGAAAAAAACCAAACTGGAAACAGGTTCCAAGGAGGGGCCTGATAGCTGAAGGCTCTACCTCCCATTCTACTCTTAGAAACGTTTGGAGCCACTAGTAGGCCTGCACTCTGACAATGAAGTGCTCTATCCAGTAATATGGTACTATGAAGGCTTTGAGATAGGATGGGGCCTGATTATTCAAGACTTTGCGTGTGCAAATGTAATGCAAGCCTTACATCATCAAGCACAATGCGAAACGCTGAATGGAGTAAAGACAGAGTGTCAAGCACATAAATACTGGATGAAAGACAGACACCAAATCTTGTAGAAAGCCTTCCCAGAAGAATGAAAGCTGCAATAGCTGCAAAAGGGGGAAAAAAGCCATAATAATGGCTATGGTTTTAAAATGGGATATCATAAAAACTCAAACTTTTGTAGGTAGCCCAGTACTTTTGGCCATATAGTGTAGGTATGGAATAGTTAAACTAGATTAAGGTATTAAAGTTCTATGTTGTTGTTCATGAAGAACCAATGTGAAAGGTGTAAACAGATAATTTTGTTCTACGCTTTTATAAAATTGGGACATGTAAGAATAGACAGAATAAAAGCAGCCCCCTATAAAGTTTCCCATAAAAGGTCTTGTAAAGTAAGCTTTCTGTTCTGCCCAAGCTGTGCTAACTCTAGAGAACATCACTAATGACAACCCTCTGGATCCACAGAGAACATTATAATACTCTAAAACTCTCTAAAACCTGTGGAGAGCCTCTTGTCAAAAACACCCATATTACAACAGCAGTTGAAATATCAGCATGCATGCGTAAAAGCTTTTTGACAGCAACTTCACTCAATCACAGATTTAATGAAAGTTCAAACACCATATGCGTGATAAAACAGCCAGTGTCTGAACAGAAATGTGAGTCAGAACACTTTGTCATTAGTTCTACCTGCCCACAGACAGAACAGCGAGAGAAAGAGAGAGACAGACGGGGCGAGAGCGAGAGATTGCAATGATACTTTGGTAAATGTAGAAAGAGAGAAGGTAAAATTAGGAGATGAGAATATGAACAATGCTGCAATGAATGATAGAATGACAGAGTGGGAGGAAAAAAGAAACAGAGGATGAAAGAATAGTTTCTGACAGCCATTGGCTGTGTGGGAGGAGAGTGGAGGGAGAAAAAAAGAGGAAAACAGCAGAAACTGAGGAAAGCAATGACTGACATCTGTAGACTGTGAGTGGGAGGAGGGCTATACAGAGATATATACTGAGAGATAAAAGAGAGGGAGGTGATATGGTCGACTGGAGAGATGAAAGAGCTGACGAATAAAAAAAGCAATTAATAAGTCAGCTTCGACAGAGAGTCGCAGCTATAGTGAGAATAATATCTACATCATGGGTAACCCCAGAGATCAGATACCTGTATAATCAGAGTCCTTTAAATATGTAATAATCTCGCAATGACAATCAGTCTAAATTATAATATGACCCATATGAGACGCATGGATAGTGCAGGATGAAAGAACAATGCCCTAGGAAACCCTGGGTCTGTTTCATGTCATCACAGACCTGGTGTACTCCTTTGTGACAAAAATAGTAATGGTGACTGATGGTAGTGACCCCTTTCAACAGGAACAATGTGCCACACTGAACACATTGTTTGACGGTGATATGAAGAAAATGATGACGGGATTCAAGGTGTAACCCTGACCCTTAAATACGCCACAGCTTAATCTGATTGAGATTTTTGGAACAAGTCAGATCTGAGGCAGCTCCACCTCACAGTTCATATGTCTTACTGATGGATTCATGGTGCCAAATTCTTCTATTTCAATTTGAAATGTGTCTGAGAAGATATGGTGAAAAAGGTCCACTTTTGCCTTATCTCCAATGGCAAAGAATCCTTCCAAATATGTGGATCAACTCCAAAAGTTTATCATTTCTAAGTTGGGCAATTTCCATAACTTACCCTTACAAACAAACAAGCACACAAACAAGCAAACAGACAATCTGAAACAGTCACACAACTTCCTTACCGAAGGCTAACTTTAAAGCATAAAAACAGTGCAGATGCTTACATGTGTAGGCAAGTAGAGGTCGTACGGTGTTCCAGAGTCTACATCAATGGCATGGAAACCAGACAAAGAGCCGTAGATAACCTTTAACCTTTGACCTTCCTCCACTGTCAGGTCAACAGACAGTGGCTTTTGAGGCAAAGACCTGAAGGACTGGGTAAACACACAAACACAATCAAACAAGTTTGACAGGATAATATGCAAACTTATCTAATCTAATCTAATTACGCAGTCTAAAGTGGAACTGCTCTACTAATAGTTAGTAAGGGACTGAGGGTGACAGTTTGAAGAGCAGAGTCACAAAAATTGGCATCTTAAGATAGTCCTGCTATGACTTCCATAAGGTATATTTTTGGCCTTTTTGAAGGAGAGGAAAAAAGGCCAAAAATATGACATAGCACAGAAGAGA
>VUQH01031929.1:17873-29607 GCA_015106775.1 Etroplus canarensis
ATGACATAGCACAGAAGAGAAATTAGCTCAAGCCACAGAGGACAAAAATAAATGGGACACAGTCCTGCTGAGAGTACGTGCAAATGAGGCTCCGAGCCTCAGTGTGTCCTGTCTGTGTGCATGCAAGTGTTTGGTTATGGCATTGACCCTGTTAGATTTTGTTCTGATAAACTATCGGTGTTTTGTCCTCAATAAAATATGTGATAGTGTAGGCAACCTGTTGGTTGTAATTTCACCACTTCAGACAGTCCAATGAATGAATAAATGTGAAAGAGTTGGGACACAAGCCGAGCAGGATGTTAGGTTTACACTGCGCAGTAGAGCTGTTACTTAGCATGCTAAACCAGTGTGTTAGCCTGCTTACATGACTACAGCTCTTGCAGTGTCTAAAACCTCAGTAATGTGCACAGCTTGACCTGCTGTCGGCACTGGCGAACATGCTAAACCCATAGACAGTATAAAAATGGACAAAGCTACAGTGATGTCGCCCACTTGTTAGTGAAGCCTCGAACTAGTTATTTTCTTCTTCCCCATCTTTGCGTTTTGAAATCTGACGTGACGAATTTCAAAAATCCATCTGGGGGTGAGTCTGACAGTGAAACCAATCAACCCTGTATGCTTATTGGCTAATGACCTACAGCTGACAAGTTGATGGCCAATGATTATACCCTGTATAATTGTCCTGTCTCACTAATATAATGACCATACATTAGAAAATAAAATTAATGTTTTATTCAGTATGATGTGGAACTAGTTACTGGGCTCATAACATAAGCAGAAAATGTTCCCTGGGGTCACAGATATAGGGAGGTTAGGGCTCTGTTCCCATAGACTTCTATACAAATGAAAATCGTTTTGCAACTAGAAGTTGCCCCCTGCTGGCCATTAAGAAAAATGCAGGTTTAGGGCACTTCTGTGTTGGCTTGACTTTTCAGACCTGGAAGATATATCCAGTTTTAATACTACCTATGGCTACAACCAGAAGTTAGCTTGCTGTATTATTACAGCTTTAGATACCCAAAACCTTAAAAAGTGCTCAGTCTGTCTACAACTAGATGAAAAGCCTGGGATGAGCCAGTCATTAAGATTACCACAGATGTCTGTAAAAAAAATATTCAAGGGATATTTCAGATATTGAACTCATGACCATAGTGCTGGACAGATAGATCAACAAGTTCACAGACTCTGGACATCTTCAGAGTCCTGTA
Organism: Etroplus canarensis; assembly: GCA_015106775.1. Taxonomy (NCBI): domain Eukaryota; kingdom Metazoa; phylum Chordata; class Actinopteri; order Cichliformes; family Cichlidae; genus Etroplus; species Etroplus canarensis. The sequence goes on from VUQH01031929.1 coordinate 19,082, forward strand.
GCTAACGCAACTAAAAGATTTTAACTTTGATTCAATCCTTAGAGCAAAAGCAAAGAGCTCCTAACGCTATTCTTGTTAACACAGGCATCATATATTTTAGTTAAACGTTACCAACCTTAAAGGCCATAAATTTGTGGTAGGGTTTTGGGGCCCAAGCATACACCTCCACGGCATTCTTCAAGGCAATCACCAAGAATTTTATCTTTTCGTAACGCACTGAAAAAACAAAACAAGCTAGATCAAGAGCCTGTAAAAAACTGATGTGGCATATTGTATACGTGGCTCCTAAAGAGCACAGCTAAAACAATACTTAGCCATCTATACATTTTTAAGTTTGGAAAAAAAGGGTGAAAGTTACACTTTTATTTATATAGTGTACTTACCCACTTTATAGTGTACACAGCCCTCCAAGTCACCTACTGATGTCCAACCCTGTCTCTTCTCTACCTCTGGGTCATTATGGAGGATTTTATTCCTTAACCAGGACAGATAGTAGAGACGCAGCTTGTTCTTTTTTCCTACAGAAAGAGAGGGAAGGATGGATGGAAGAACAGAGGATCATCCTGCTTCAGTGTCACAGAGATTAAATCAATATCTCTGAAGGGGCTGAGTAAACAAGAACAGAGCACGAATAGTGGATGAATGAGCACTATCCATGCTCATTCATCCATAGGTATCAGTTTTATCTAAAAGTATTTACATATACAGTATTTTTCAGTTACAATTAAAAGTATTAATGTGGTTTCTTTGAACACCAGCATACAACTCCTTAAGTATAGTGTGATGAACATGCAAGGTAAAGTGCTGTATATGAAGGCTGTCTGCATTCTGTTTCTGTGTTTTCTGTATACTTGAACATGTCGCACACATACCTGATATAGTAATCAGTACATTGAGCCCTTCAAGTACATCCATTTGCTGAAACCTTCGTCTGCTGATGAGAGAGTAGACTTTCCCCTGACCGCTTCGATCCAGCAGCCACAGACCATTTTCTGTCCCCACCAATAGATTCACACCTGCAGATCAAAGCAGACACATAATTCATCATTAACGTACCATTCATAAACTGTGTGAATTCCAAAGGAGATGACATAGAGAGCCTGAACATTATAAACAAAGGGATATTTTCTATTGGTACAAACAATATAAAAATTACATACCCCATAGTCCAGCACAGAGAACCTCAGCGTTAAATTTCTTTTTGTACTTGCGGATCTCTGGAGTGTCGCTCTGTGGTCGAATGTTGGTTGGGTTCACATTCACCACAGAGCCCTTCCTGTGGTTCTCTCGCTTGATTGGCTCACCCTTAATGCTCGCTGATAAATGAATGAAGAAACTTTGTTAACAAAGCAAAGTGCAGTTGAGTTTTATCTAGCTGTACCAAAAGCAAAGCTGAGTACAAAAATGTCCAGTCACATAAATTAGATGCAAACATAGATGCAACTAATAGAGTATACAAATGTGCAGCACTATATGGTAGTTAACTGTACATGTACGTGCATGTATACTGAATGCACATGTTTGTTTAAACTGTACTCACTTGGGCTCTGTGGCGGTGATGACATGGGGATCAATCTGGGATCAATGATGGACAGGAAAGAGGAAGAAGATGATGTCGGGGTGCTTTTACCAGTAGGACTGCTGATAGCCTGATGAGTACAATGACAAAGACACTAATTTTATACATTTTTTTAAACAAGAAAATAAGACTGATCAGTAGCTACAACTCTAATACCACCAATATCTTCAGATTTGATAGATTCACTGTATCCAGTCTCTTAATATAATGACAACAAGTGCATTCTTTATTTTACATTTGTATGAAATGTATAGATGGCTAAATAAGCACAGTTATGTTAAAATCAAAACCTGAACTAAAAGACCAGGAAGACTTGTACCTGTAACCATGCACCTAAACTGTGCCACTGCCTCCCTCTGGTGGATAAATATAACTAATACAACCTAGAACACTTTTCAAATGCTTGGAATTTTATATCCAGAACTTTCTTTGTTTAGATTTTCAAACCCCTTTACTGCTGCATGATAAAACAGAGCTGTACATCAGTTTTAAAGCAATGGAAGAGCATGTATCGACACCAATGCGCTGTCACCATGGACTTTTTTACAGTGAACACGTCTTAACAAGGGTACCTATGCTCATTTTGAGCTCCGTATTTTTACTCATGGACTCTAATAGAGTAGTTCTGCATGATTAACTATTTAAAATAATCTTTATCTTACACTGGATCTTGGTGCTGCTCAAATTGTCAACTGTCTGAAACAAGCTGCTTCAGCTCCACTCATTTGAAGCCAATTTTCTTTTGACTGGTTGCCCCTCACACAAAGATCTAATTCCCTTTCTTTAAGCTCATTCTATGCTCTGCTGTAGTTAAAACTGAATGATTACTGAAAAGATAAGAGCTGAAGTAAACAACTTAAGAAATTTACTGTTGTTGTCACAAAATCTATTGACCTGACATTTTTTTCTAATTTTGCCTCTGCACACCATCATAGTGGATTATAAATCAAGCAGACAAACTGATTGAAATGCAGACTATCACCTTTAATTCAAGGGGTTTGACAAAAAGAATTGCATGAACTGTTCAGGAATTACAGCCATTTTTATACATAGCCTCCAAACTTCAGAGGCTCAAAAGTAATCGGACAACAGACTGACAAGCAGTTTCATGTTCAGGTGAGGCCTATTCCCTTGTTATTCCATGACAAAATAAGCAGATAAAAAATCTGGAGCTGATTCCAAGTTTTGAACTTGCATTTTGTAGCTGTTCACTAAAACTCTCAACGTGAGGTCCAAAGAGATGTTGCTATAAGTGAAGGAGGCCATTGCTAGGCTGAAAAACCAAAACAAACGTATCAGAGAGAAAGCAAAGACTTCAGGAGTGGCCAAAATAACAATCTGCAAAATTCCTAAAATGAAGGAATGCGCTGACCAACTCAGCAACATCAAAAGGCCTGGAAGACAACTTAAATGGATGATTGCAGGCAGGATTCTTTAGCTGATGTAAAAAAAAACTCTTTACAACTTCTAGCCAAGACAAGAATGCTGTCAAGGAGGTAGGTGTATCATTGTCACAGTCTACAATCAAGAGGCACCCTTATGAATGCAAACAGAGTGTTTATGACAAGGTGCAAAACACTGGTTACACTCGGGAATAGGAAGGCTAAATCAGATTGTGCTAGAAAACATCTAAAAGAGCCTGCCCAGTTCTGGAAAAAAAAATCTTTGGACAGATGCAACCAAGATGAATTTGCATCAGAATGATGGGAAGAGAAAATGATATAGAGAAGAAAAGGAACAGCTCATGATCTGCAGCATACCACAACATTTGTTAAAAATGGTGGAGGCAATGTTGTGGCATGGGCATGTATGGTTGCCAAAGGAACTGGGTCAGTATTATTTGTTATATACGTTACTGGTGATAGAAGTAGCAGGATGAACTCTTAAGTATACAAGGGTATACTCTCTGCTCAGATTCAGCAAAACTGAGTGAATAACCCAAAGCAAACTGCAAAATCAACCCAAAGGTTTTTCAAGGCAAAGAAATGGGATATTCTTCAATGGGCAGTTTTCTTCAGTCACCTGATCTCAACCCAACAGAGCAGCTTTTCAATTACTGAAGAGAAAACTGAAGGCAGAGACCCACAAACATGCAGCAACTGAAGGTGGCTGCAGTAAAGGCCTGGCAGAGCATCTCAAGGGAGCATTTGGTGATGTGCATGGGTTCTAGACTTCAGGCAAGTCTGCACTTGAATTACATCTTGATTGTTTGATTTAAAATCCACTGTGGTGGTTTACAGAGGCAAGATTACCGAAAAAAATGTATCACCATCCAAAAACCTATGGATCTAACTGTGTATACTCTGTGTTTTTGCTTAGTTACGCATCTGTTCTGTCAATCTTACATTTAGTTCCTGCTGTGTGGGGGATCCAGGGCTCGTGGGTGATCGCAAGTAGTTGAGCTCACGAGTTCGCTGCTGCTGGCTCAGCGCATTGTGGGGAGGGCTGGGGGAAGACGTTTTCAGCACTACGTCTGGTAGCAGGTAGGTGCCATCTGACCTACACTGCGAAATCTACAGAGCAAGCACCGGGGAGGTAGCAACTTAGAGTAATTGGTAAATGCCACTTGAATGAAAATGAGACAGCAAACTAATGCTATGACTGTGTGTTCAATTTTGCACGGCTGCCCACCGAGCACATTTTCATGTGTCTTGTGTTCACTCTGTACCTGGTTAAGATTGTGGTGAGGCTGCAGGACGATGTCATCAGATATTCCTCTGAAGTATTTCCCTTTTTCGTTGGGCAGGCCAGACCTTGAAACACACCAGCCGAAAGTTTAGACCAGAGTCTAACTACAGGTGCTGCATTTAGTAGTTAGACACAAGATCAATGCATCCTTGAGATCAGTGGCAATAAAAACAAGGTAGAGTTACATCCTGGGATCAGCAGTGGAACTTAATTAGATCTATTGATCATGACTGTCTCTTAAACTATTTAGCTTGTCTCAGGTTTACAGGTTAGCTGGCCAAATAATTGATTCCATGGGACTTTATCCAGTTAATGAGCCATTGGTTTCATTTTCTCTTGACAGTCAGCAGAAACATTTCAACATGCACTTTCTGAGTAAATGCAGCAGAATTCTGAATAAACAAGTTGCCTTCACACTCATTATTTTCTCCAGTTCCAAAAAGTAATTTCATAAATAGTACAAAAATTCTTGCAACAGGTCATGCGCTTTCACAGTGGTGTTTGCAAACTGAAAGAATTGCTTCATTCTTTTGAGTGCAGTGGGACAGTATTTTTTTTTGTTAAAAGATCAGGTCAAACACAGGATGTGCCTAATAGCAAGAGGTTTCAACAATATGCCGAGGATGTGATTTTTACCCGTTTCTTTCTTCGTCATCGCTGCTTCCAACTTCATCACTAGAAGAGGAGTATTCTGTGGCCTTGTTATGCCGACCCAGAGCAAGTTTTACTCCCTGCAAGAGTAATAGGCGGTGAGGAGCAATATAAATCAGTGAGGTCAGGTGAGTCAGAAAATCGGCGGTAGAGAGCGGTTAATATGGTACTGATGAAGATGACTGGAGATACTTGAGGTAAATTTCCGTTAAATGCAGAGGGGGAAATTTTAGTGACATTTGTCTTCAAGTATGTGCACTGCACTAAGTCGGTATATGCAGTTTTTTGTTGTTTTCTCAGTGTTAACATCAAAACATACTAAGTCTGTTTCTACTCTATCAATATTTGAGACTCCATGAAGAAAAATACTTACTTGTGTGTATCCAATGGTTGTGTTTTCTGTCTTCCTGTGCTGCTGTAACCGATGCTGAATGAGAGGACTCTCCAACTTGAAGTAGCCTAAGATACACACACTCACATTAGTAGCAGCAATGCAGTGTGAGAGTAAGCTCTGGGTGGTACAAAGCAAAAACCCCTCTGACAGATCAATTTTAGTGCTGAGAGGTTTAATTACTATGGACAAATGAGGCCATTTTGAAATAATGGCAGCCTTTGTGTGAGGTAGCTTAGGCAGGCAACCCAAGCTGAAATGCCAACAAACACATATAACATTCATTTTCTACAAGGGTTCCCTTCACTGGACCTAAGGGGGCCAGGCCAACCCCAGAAAAACAACCCCAGAACATTATTCCTCCTCCACCAAACATTGCACTTGGCACAATGCAGTCAGGCAGGTAACGCTCTCCTGGCATCCAGTAAACCCAGACTTGTCCATTAGACTAATACTAAAAAATACTTGTTTCATGGAGCAAAACAGGAAAAGACCACTGTTCGTTCACGACATACCAAGAGTATCCGGAAGTGGCAAAGCATGAGAAGCTAAGAAACTTTGCTTCTGTGCTGTGAGAATTACAGGGGTTCATGAAAATCAACCTACTGACCACATTATTACAGCTTCTTTTAAACCAAGGTGTCACTATCAATTTAAACCTTCAATACATCAGAGCATCAAACACTTCTTTCAAAATATATTTACTTCAGAGAAGTAAGCAGTTTGTTCTCAGCTGTAGAATGAGCAGATGAAAGTTTTGTTTAACCACAGCGGAGCTATATGACTGTCTAGAAGAAAGTCTGATCTGTGGCTTCGAACAAAGAAGGCTGAGGCCAGCAGCCAAACTGAGTGGGAGGCATCAAAGTTGTTTCCTTCCAACTACACACAGAGGGCAACTTTGAAATACTAAACATATTCTCCCCTGTCTTCCTCTCTCCCCTCTGTCTATCCCAGTAGAAGAGCAGCTTCGTTGCTGCCAACCACAGAGGACACAGAAAGCAAAACTTTGAAAAAGATGAGTTGGTTCTTACTTTCTCTCTGGAGACATGGGCAGAGAGGGCAAGTTTTGAATATATCACTCTGTTGTTGTGCTTTACATAGTAGAAAGCACACTCTCATGTGCTGCATGTATCTCTTGTATGTGTGTGTCCACACCACCCCCAACCTCCCTCAAACACACATGAGATTCACACTCATGTTATATATTTACACCGGTGCCACATCCATGGGCAAACAAGGTTTAAACTACACGGAACTGTTGCTCAGAACAACAGCTGGAAATAAACAAACCCACTGCAGAGACTTACAAAAATAACACTCTTCGTTTTACATCTTGAATATTTTAGCTTTGAAAAGAAGGCAGGGCATACGTTCATTAGTGCACATTAAAATTTAAATTCCAAGGTAAAGTCTCGTATTCTTGTCATGAACAAAGAAACTCAAAAAGAAGTCGGTCTCCAATCCAGAGTCAGCTCATTAAAACTTTTGTCAGTCCAGTGACCACCAGAGGTGATTTTTCTACCCACTTTATCCAAGAGGGCAGTTTTCTCATACAGTATTCAACAGCACATGACTGAGCTTAGTGAGGTGGCAAGTTTAGGCGTCACAGACCTGGATGATCACTGACTGAGCCTCCATGGGACACAGACCTTCCACTCTGATTTGCTGCAGACACTGAACTGCCACTAGATGGTGAGAGACACACACAGACAGTGTCACAGATGGAGAGTTAAAAATCAGGATAGTCAGCAAGTTGAATTTTGATCAACATTATACCCATCTATGTGTTCTAATCTTTACCATATCCTCCACACTCTCACTGCAATGACCCAGTTTTCCCACCATTATTTTCATCTCATCAAACGCAATCATCCAAGCTAAATTAATCTGATCTACTCATGATTGGCTGTTCCCCAGTGGTGTATGCTGGCATACTGACTTGGAGCGTAATAGATAAATAAGGTTCACTCTAAATGAAAGAGTAACAATAATGAGGTAAAATCCATTTTGCCCTAATAAAGTCTTGCCTGGGTCAACAAAGTTTCAAAAAGGTATGTGTATTCACATTCCAGATGAGACTAATGTTATTTGTGATTTTATTGCATCCAATTTATAGACAGACAGATCTATTGTATCTTAGTCATGCTAGGCTGCCCCCATGTATTTGCTGCTTCAGCTTCTTGCTGAGCTGATTTGCAGCAGAACCATTGACACTATATGGACAAAAGTACTGGGTCACCTACACGTTAGAACTACAGCGACCGTAATAAATCCCATTCTAAACCTATAGTCATTAATATAGCTTTGCCCCCCATTTGCAGCTATAACAGCTTCCACTCTTATGGGAAGGCTTTCTATGAAATTTTGGAGTGTGTCTGTGGACATTTTTGTCAGTTTATCCAGAACTTAAATTGGATGAGAGGGCCTGGCTCTCAATCTCTATTCTAATTGATCCCAAAGGTGTTAGACAGGGTTGAGGTCAGGACTCTATGTAAGCCAGTGAAGTTCTTGAATACCAAATTCATCCAACCATGCCTTTATGGACCTTGCTTTTTGCTTTGCACCTTCCCCAATCTATTCCTACAAAGTTGCAAGCACTGAATTATCAAAAATGTCTTGGTAAGCTGAAGTATTATGATTCCCCTTCATTGGAACTAAAGGGCCCAGGCCAGCCACAGAAAAATAATACCACAGCATTACACCTCTTCCACTGAACTTTACAGTTGGGACAATGCAGTCAGGATGGCAATGTTCTCGTGGCATTTGCCAAACCCATATTTGTGCTTGGTGATGTCAGGCTTGCATACAGCCGCTTGGCCACTGAAGCCCATGCTATGAAGCTCCCAGGGTACGATTTTTGTGCTCATTTTAAGGCCAGAGGAGGTTTGGACCTCTGCAGTTATTGAGTCAGCAGAGCGTTGGTGACTATGCGTTTCAGCACTTGACGACCTTGCTTTGTAACTTGATGTGGTCTGTCGCTTTATGACTGAGTTGCTGTCCGCCCTAAAGGGTTCCACTTTGCAATGATACCATTTACAGCTGATGGTGGAATATCTACGAGGGAAGAAATTTCACGAACAGACTTGTTGCAAAGGTGGCACCCTATTACAGTACAATGTGTGATTGATTGATGATTGTGAAGGCAGACTGCATGGTTAGATGCTTACTTTTATACACCTGTTGCAATGGGACTGAATGAAACACCTTAATTTAATGTTTACAAAGTGTGGCCCAATGCTTTTGCCCACATAGTGTATCTTAGTTCAGTACCCTCATGTTTGGCACTGATTTTGTTCTTGAAATGCCCTCTGCTTGGGCACCATGTAGTGGTGCTCTACCTTGAAGCGGCCCTCTTGTGTCCCATCACCAGTTCCCTACAGTAATATTTCGAAGTAGTGCGTTCAGGAACCTGAAAGAAACAACAGCAAAGTAACAGATTCAAAAAAAACACGAGGAAACAAAGATCTGGATTTCTTCTTTACCGTTTATTAAGAAGCCTTAAAAAATCTTATGTCTAGCCAAGGTGGGTTTTGGCTAATTCTAAAAAAGGTTTCTGTGGTTATGAAACCTTCATGTACAACAACATTTACAATGCCTGAAAGCCTGTAGAGGAGAATGCAATAAAATCTTTAATAACCCACAGGGAGATATTTATTACTGAGAAACTAATGAGACCATTTGGCCTTGCTATTTCATAACATTTTGGTGTTGCTTCTCTAAATACATCAAAGTCATGTCCAAATCTTACATACAGTGTGGAAATATTGTCTGAACCAGGAGGATTTCTTCTCTTCTTTTCTGACCCTTTTAGCGATGCTGGAACCATCATATGACAAGAACCAAAAAAGCACCTTCGGCTGCTCCCTTGTATTTTTCCCCAAGGGGTTGCCACAGTGGATTAATCTCCATAGGTAATAAGACATGAACAAGGAATGTGAAATCAGTGCTAGAAAAATCTACATGTTTTTTTTTTCTTGTCAGACTCTCTGTCCTACCATCCAGCTGGCAACCTTTTAACCTCTCATCTCTAGGGTCACTTGACGAAGTCACAGAGAGGAAGACACACCCAGGAGTGCAGGAAGAGAGCTGTGGAAATACCTATCACACTTCTGACAAGTTGCCCACATCCTGCATCTGCAACACACACAGACACACACACACCACAAGCCTGGTGTCTGTCTCTTCCTGTCTACTACTATGCTAGACACATTACGTTCTTTTTTTTCCTCTTTTCTTTTTAAGCATTACAAAACCTTAACAAGACAAAGCTTAATCATAAGACTGTTGACTGAATGTTTAGTCATTAAGAACCCTGGATATTTACTAGTTTAGGCTTTGGTTTTCACCTGTAAAGACTTCATTTGTTTTTAAGAAAGGTAGACCAACATGAAGACCAGCCAGCTGTCTATGGGAGAAAAGCATGTCATTCTGAAGTTGAAAAAGGGGAGAAAATCCATCAGAGGTATTTCAAAAACACTGGGCATAGCCAGTACCACAATATGGAATGTTCTGAAAAAGAAGGAAACCACTGCCACTTTGTGAAAAAAAAAACAGCTGATGACAGAAAAATGGTAAGAGCAGTAAAAAAAAAACCCTACAAAAAAAGCCTATAACATCATTAACAACCTCAAAAGAGAACAACAATATAGAGGCCATATAGAAAGATACAAACCACTCATCAGTAGAAAAAAATCAGAGAGCTACATTGGAATTTGCAAAAAGGTACAGAGATGAACCACAACAGTTCTGGGCCAATGTTTTATGGACTGATAATACAAAGATGAGTCACTACCAAAGTATGGAAAGGCCAAAATCTGGAGAAAGAAGAGCTCTGCCTATGATCCTAAACATAGAAGCTCATCTGTGAAGCATAGTGGAGGTTGTGTCATGGCTTGAGCTTGCATGGCTGCTTCTGGAACAGGCTCAGTCATTTTTATTGATGATGTTACTAATGATGGTAGTAATAGAATGAAAACAGAAGTCTACAGCAGTGGTTCCCAGACTTTTGTTTTTACATGTCCTAATTCCGAAGCCTTGAAGTCTGCGCCCAACACCACACAAAAGTACATGCCTCACACCCCATAATTTTATCAAAGACTAACAATAAAAAGGGATACACATTGAATTTTAGGTAAATGAAGGTCCATATCATCAGTGCAATAGCACCAGCAAACTTTTGTTTCTTTTTCTTTTGCACCTTAGTTTCACCTCCAACCC
>VUQH01031929.1:38423-51247 GCA_015106775.1 Etroplus canarensis
AATGTGCAAGATGGCATAAAGCTTTCAGCCAGCACCCTCAAACTTAAATATTTCATTATGACCTCATTTGAATTTCTCCTGAAAAAAAGAGAAAAAAATCTAAGTTGCACAAACTGGATTTTTTTTTTAATATTTGCAATGGTTAATCAAATCAACTCTGTAAATATTTTCAATGATTGCACCATTGCCTTTAAACTGTGTTCATTTGGCTTTGATCTGAAGGGTCACACTCAGCAGAGCTTAAGCTGAAACGGCAGCTTAACTTGATTACAAAGCTTCCATGGCAAAAGTCTGTACAGCAAACTTAACTGCCCTGTGAGCAATGATCCAAGGTGAGCATTCACACAGATGCTCAATCTAGAATTGAAATCAATGGTGGCGACTGTAAGGACGTGTAAGGACATCTAGTACATAATGCCAATGTTGCATGGTGAGAACAGGGCCTGTGATTCTACAAACCAATTACAACTATGTCAACAAGCAAATGCTAACAATTACATGTGTCATGAAACCCCCTTTGCAGGGAGAAAGGGAAGTAATTAAGAAAAGTGACAGACACTACCAGGCTTCCACTATGATCTCATCTGTACCTGTTTCGATGAAAGGAAATCAACACTCTTTCCACAGAAAGATCAGGACTTTATGCTTCTTTTGTGATAAATTGTATGAACTAACACTCTGTTATTCATCTTACATTTAAATCTACGATGTTACAGCAGAAAAAATGAGAATAATGAAAAACTGGTAACTGCAACAACAACTACAGCCTGCTCATCAACAGGCTTCATTCATAAACTGTACAGAAGAAGATGGATGCAGCCACTGGTTTGTACAGTAGCATTTTGGAGCCATGTTGGTCATTGAAATCTTACTTTTTGTCATATTTAGATGAGAGGATCAGCAAGTTCTAGCCCATACCTTAGTTCAGATGTCTTGAACGGTCAATGAGTATAATTTACTGCACTGTAAAAAATATAATTTTCAGATAACTGTATTAAAGTTCAGTGACTCAGATTGATTGATGTGATGCCTAGTAGACAGCCAGTAGAAAATGTTAAGCTTTAACACAGTTTAAATGGGTACATTATTCTGACAGTGGGGTGTGGTTTCTGGCTTGGCTGCAAGAGAAGTGGGGCAGAGCAGTGCTGGTTGAGGTCATTGGTGCAACTGGTGTGTATTTGCCAATTATCCTCCCCTTTTATATGCAATGTGTGCAGTGCTAGTTAAGGTCTCACACACACTGGCCAGGGAATATAGCCAAAAGGCTGTGGAGGACTCTAAAAAATGACTCTGAACTGCTGTGAATGGGTTTGTATGTGATTTGCCTGCAGGGGAAACATTGCAAAGCAAATGCTGCTTAGTGTTCAGTGCTGTGCAAAAGTATTAAGCTCCCCTTTATTTCTTTAAATTTTGATTCCAAGGAGCCAGACTTTCAAGCTCGTTAGAATTATTCCAGCTCTGATTTTGCTTTCTACACTGTATTTCAATTAATGTTTGCATGTTTCAATAAAATGGTGGACCTATTTTCCATTTTCTAAGCAAAACATGAAGAAATGAGGTGTGGCTCAAGACTTTTGCACAGCACTGTATATAGAGGGTCTGCATGTTATGAGCGTCAAATAAATATTATCGTGTGGAACTGCTGACTGGCTGTTGTGTGTTGTTGGAGAACCCAAGGATAGCAGATGCTACAGTAAAACAAAAAACTTCAGCCCTGATCAGCTGTCAGGAAGGGTAATATCAGCTTTCGAAACCAAAACTTTTTTGCTGTTTGACCCCCTGGGGAGAAAACAAGGGAGCGGCCGAAAGTACATAAAACTGGACTGTAAAATGTTTATTGCTGCTATAAAATTGGGCATTTTAACATGGGAGTCTATGGGGACTGACTCAGTTTTTAAAGCCAGCTTCAAGTGATCACAGAACTACAATTTTTGAATGTATCACCTGGAATTCATGGTTGCCTGAGCAAGAATTTCCACAAATCAAGAAGTGAAAACTTTGAATTTCTGATGGCGCTTATTGTCAGATTTCTTTGATAACACATTTTACATTTGAGATGTTTAATTAAAGCTCTGAGATTGAAGTCATCACCCACCTACATCCAAGGCAAAAATGAGTTTTCCTTTGAAAAAATTTCAATAGATATTGGTAACTCCCAAGACTTAGTAAAATCTGATAAAAACAAAAATTACATATTTTGATTGCCTAGGGTTAGAGTTAGGATTGGTGGTGGAGTCTTCACCTATGACAACTTAAACCTCAGAGGGTTAAAAAAACTAACATATCCCAATCTTTGCTGATGATAGAGGTTCAAAAAATATGATTAAGACTGTCTGTACAAAACTGCATACCAACCAAAAACAAACCAACTAACTACTATTGCCATCACTAGAGCCATGGCACTAGCATGGCTGAAATAGCAGCTTCTTTTCAGGACTGAGCATTATTGTAGCCACTTATGAAGTTTAATTGGGACTGGAGCCAATCTTGGCCTGTACTGGGAGAAAGGCCAGACAGATCGTAGAAACAATGCAGTCCTTAAAAGGGAAGTCAGATTTTTTTGAACACAGTAAAACTGTGTGACCTTTTAGTATTCTCTTTTCTTGTTCACTCTGGAGAGCCAAAACCTAGAGGTCTCTCGGCTTGCCAAATCAATCGATGTGCGAAATGATTGGAAGCGCTGCTGTGGACAAGTCCATCTGACATAATACAAGGCACCATATCATGCACTCACTGAACCTGTCGCGTAATTAAATGCAGATGCATTAAAACTTAATGAAGCATCAGATAGATCCATTACACATGCTGACCTTAATGACTTTGAGGCAATCTGTGTAATCAGACTCTAACATGTACAGATACTTCCCTGCCACACACACACAAGCACACTAAACAGATTTATAATATAGAACGAGACAGATATTAATAGCATTAAAATACAGCGACTTCAACAGGAAGAAATCCCAGCCACTAATCTGCTCTGTGGTGATATTATACATTTATTGAAACTCGCTGGTGTGTGGAATAGATTCATTAAGCATGTCTTAAAATCAATGACTAAAAAATTAATTTCTAAAATAGTAAAAAGAACCACATCTCTTTGTTTGAAGTGACTGAAATTGGTAAAGATGAGTCACCCTGCCCCAGCATACTTTGTCAAAAGTGCGCGAGCACACACACACACACACATAGCTAAAGCCACTTTGTAACACTACCTCACAGAAAATGTAATTTTTAATTTCTCACAGATTTGTGTGATGTTATAAATTAAGTTTTAATGAGGTAAAAGATATTCTTATTGCAGCTCTGTGGAAATGACAAACCTTCACAGAAAAGACAAAAAACCAAAGGATTTTGGAACTTATTCAATCTCCAACTAATTTACAAAACTTTTAGCAGTGCTGTGAAATGGAAATTTGCACATATGGATCTCTTCTTTTATGTTCATTCATTTCCTCAAGATGTCATTCAAGCATCACCTGCTTACTGGAAGTCATTCTGAAAAATGAAAAGACCGCACCCAGGTCACTTTCCATCTCAAAAAGTTCTGTCTTCTCCTGCTCATAATTACAAACTTCACAGATCTGCCCTTTAAAAAAAAAAACTCTTTTCTGGTCCGCTACATCGAGAAAGGAGTGTTTTTATCACAAAGCCTGACAGGTGCAACCGCGACATCAGTGAAGTGCACATCAAACACAGCTTTAGTTTCTGAGGAAAAAAAGCTCAAGTGTTAACTTAGTGCTGCATTAAATATGGATAGTCTAACACACACACAGCCCCAGTGTTTCACGCTCTCACCTGCCACGAGGTAATTCTTCCGACAGGTACCTTCCAGACATTATGTAACTTCACTTGAGCTACAATCTAAAGACACGACATGTTTTATAAATTCCTATCTGAGCTCTAAGAGGTCAGGACACTTTTGCTGCCCAGGTCAGATTCTCACACAGGCTCCTATCATTCAGACGCACACTTTCAACTCTTGTGCCGGTGTTTAAAACACAGGGGTTATTAAGGACATTCAATCTACAGTCAGTCTACTGGGAAGACATTTCAGCAGGAAGTAACTTATCACTCTGCGGTTCTTCACTTTTGTTCCATACCGACAGTCCTCATCAATGTCATTTCCATCTCAGTAGGCAGGCTGCTTTTGGCAAAAAAAATGAAGCTCTGTTTAATGCACTGTAGACTGCTTATCCAGCACCAAGCAGCTGACAAAGTTAGCAGCTAGGTGATGAACACAGAAGAGCATTAACCAGCCATGGAGCCTAATTTTTCCCTAAGGACCTCTTTTGAAATCAAACAACCAAAAATGTGAACATGAAAGAAATAAAGCAACACTCTTGCCACATGTCTGCTTACTGTTTTTGATCATTTTTCTAAAGGTAATGTAAAAGAAAAAAAATTAGAAGTCATTTGTCTGAAACATCACAGAGGAACACACTGATTGAATGAAAGAGGTTACAAAAATGCAAACCCCCTAGAAGGGTCTGGGGGGGATCTCTTTACAGGTAAAACAACTGCTCTTTGGTCATTTAACAGGCAGGGTGTACATGTGATGTTTTTAAGCTGATTTCACAACCAGCGCAACTGAAACTGTTTTCAGTAAGTTTGGCTTTTGATGTGTTTTAAGTGATGTAATTGAACAACCCAAACAAGCTTTTTCTTTTATATTTATTGGTTCAGTTATTGATAATTTATTGGGGGGGGGCGGGGGCAATCCCAGCTGCCACAGGGCAAAAGACATAGAAGGTACACCCTTGACAGTTTACCAGTCCATTGCAGGGCTAACACATAGAGACCATTCATGCTCACATTCACACCCATGGCCAATTTACAATCACCAAATAACCTAACCTGCTTGTCTTGGGACTGTGAGAGGAAGCTGGAGTACCCAGAGAGAAACAACACAGGCACAGGGAGAACACACAAACTCCACACAGAAAAACCCAAGATAGCCAGTGGATTTGAACCCAGGACCTTCCTGCTGTGAGGTGACACTATTTTAACCATTTTATCTAATTGCTGCAAATTGTTAATCAAACCACGTTGATGACAGTTTTAACTTTGCTATTATCTGAACCAAAAGGTCAGGCATCACACTGCTCAAAATACTCAGGTTCCAATGTTTTTTGGTACTCTTGGTACTCTGTGATGTCAGTAAGATAAGATATCCCTTATATGATTAGCTCGCACACATACACAAACAGACACATACACACACAAACAGAAGAAAGCTGGCAGAGGATGAACTGAGAGGCTGCACCAAGGTGCAAGAACCAAGAGCTGGAAATGTCCATAAGAGGTCCCCTTAAAGATTATCATAACGGTAAGACTCTTAACTGAAGATAGCCAGACTTTTTCCATCATTCTTTCCTTTTAGACTCACACAGAAGACATACTTACATCCCTTCATGAAGATGTGTTGAAGAACTAGTGTGTGTGACTTACTGAAAGATAAAATCTTTGTCAACAAGATGTGTCACTTCGAGGTCAAGGTTTTTGAGCAATCACTGAACCAACAATCCCCTCCCATCACAGGAGGGCATCTTGTGTAATAACTACACCAAAATACCAGTGCACATTAATCCACTGCGTCAACCGCTTGGGGAAAAAACAAGGGAGCACCTGAAGGTGCTTAATTGGACCAATTTGCAGCAAAACCACTATCAAAAAATATAGCAATTCTGAACTTGTGCAATTTTGCAACCACACTTATGGAAGTGGAACTCAATATATATGTATACAAAATGAGGGATTACTGCACCTTCAAGTCACTACCAAGTCAAAAATCCATCTTTACCTGCCTCCTGTCACTCCTCTTGTTTCCCTCATCTAGTAAGATTCTGTTGTCATGGAGATCAGACTCCTCCCCAAGGAAGACTTCCTGGAGCTCTCCCCAGTGAAAGGCACATTCGGCCAGCTGCCGTCTCTGCTGCTGGAAACAACAAAGGACATTTTTTAAGTCATCTTGTAAACAGACCTGTCAGAATTACTCAAGAATTTAGGCTTTATGCTGACATTCTCAACAAGTGTAACTTGCAATAAAACTACATCTCTTAGATCATTAACATGACACAAAGCTGCAGTGGTTGCAGTTATGGTTAAGTAATTTAGCTCAGGACGAGGAAGGTGACATGAAAGTGCTTCTTCTAAAGATGAAGTTATAACAGCTGATGAAACACAATATTCACTCACCCCCTTATGAACCTGTCAGTGCTGAGTGAATACTGAGGACATCAAAGTAAATAAAGTACTTACATCCTCTAACTTTTGACGTTGCTCTTGCTGCTGTTGGATCCTCTTCTGTCTGTCAGCCAGCAACTGCTGCTTGTATCGCTCCTGCTCTGCCAACTGCTGCCTGTGTTGCTGTAATGCCTGGATGAGAAATAAAGTAAGAGCACAGTTATAAAAAAATCTAAAAGTTAAAGTTGTATTTGATTTGAGGCAGGGTTAATCAGCCTGCTGTTCCCACCCTGATATGATGCAAAAGGCATAATAATCGCTAAGTGTTAAACGGTTCTGAATTGTCCTTTCAGGATGCGCTCAGTTCATAATAAACCAGAACGTCAATGATATAGTAGCCCATCCAGCTCATGATCCCTCACAATATGTAATGTATGAAATGTATTGTATGAACTACGGACAGAAAGCAATCGTGTGATAAAAATAAGACATACTTTTTCCTTATTATGAAAATGGTTGCTGATAATTTCTTGCGGTTAATGTGGTGAAGAAATGAAAAAACATGAAAGACTGATCACGTGTTCTAATTTTTGTGTTATGTGAGCACTGCGTATAAAACTGCATGAGAAATAAAATCTTACCTGTTGTCTCTGCTGACCTCCACCACCTCCTCCACCGCCTCCCTCTCTGCTACCTTCGTGATCTTCTGTCTGTAAACGAAGAAACTCCCGTCTCAACGTCCATTCACCGGGAACATTCACTATGGAGCTGGTGAAAGAGAGAGCCAAGTGGTGGTAAGTGACGTGCAAGTGACATCCTCAAGTTAACTTGAGCATGATCCACTGATACAAATGTTAAGCTCATCCTGAGAGTGAGTGCTCAGTACACAGTTCCATCTGCTATTTGACAGCCAGGGAACTGTGTACTGAGAGGACAGTGCATCTTTCCATGGGCTTAAAAATATATGCATGCCCTGCAGTGATGTATTAGTAATGTATGTAATGAACACATAAGCAATGAAAATGATAAAAAGGGCAGTCTGGGACTGCATACCCCTGCCAAGGCTGAACAATCCTTGAATTTCTATGTTTAACAAGTGTTTCTTTGAGTTACTGTTGCTGTCCTGTCAGCTCAAAGTAGTGTGGCTATTGTCCTATGATGTCTGGCAGTTCAGATCAGCAGTTTCTAAAACACTCAGACCAGTGTGTCTGGCACCAACAACCATGCTATGTTCCAAGTCACATTCACTACATTCTTCAGCAGGTTGTCTTTACCATGTGACTGGCTGGCTAGACATTTCTGTTAATGAGCAGCTGAACAAGTGCAGCTAATAAAGTGGCCATAAATGCATTTCTGTGTTTTTATTTAAAGCTACTGAAACAAAGCTAATTTTCAATAAGATATCTGCAAATTTTTATTATTTCTCTGTGGTCTACATTTGTTTAGATATGATGCACAATGCAAATTTTGTCCTATCTGACAATGTTGAAGAAGCCTTCAAAAACATCTAGAACTGGATTGACTCTAAAAATTAATTACTTCCTAACTAAGTCCCACAGTTGGCAAAATGTTTGTGCCAATCCACCTGTTACTTTTTATGTAATCCTGTCAACAAACAAACATAAAACAAACAAACCAAACCTAAAACATGACTTCCGTGGCCGAGGTAATTCAAGTGAATATATTTTATAAAAAAATGTTTACATCTTTAAGTACATACATAAAACCCAAGCCAGCTTATTGCTTAATGCAACTGTTTATGCACAAAGAAACCCCCAGCAGTATTTCTGCTGCACACATACACGTTTAATGTAAGTGATTGTTCTGCCAAGGTCTTTACCTGGGTTCTCCTTCCTCTTCTGTGACCTCGTCATCTTCATCCTCACTTCCACTGTACTCATACTCTGGACCCTCTGGAAGAGAGAAGGAGAGAAAGATGGAACAGGAAGAATTTATTGGATTTGTTAGATAACTATTTTAGACTTGAAATACAGTAAATATGTCACCATGAAACATCCAGTAAATGTGACATGGTGAGGTAAAAATGATATGTATGCATAAAAATGCCTTTCATACGTCACACCATAGATTCACACTTTTTCAAAGGAAGTCAAGCCCAAAACGGTGGAGATAAAAATAAAGTGACACATGACTTATGCTTCAACAAAACAGCCGATTTTACAGAATATTTTTTTCTGTCTACAAACACATACACATGTATTATCTCTTGATCTTCTGCAGTCTGCATGTAGACCAAACCTCAGAGTGGATGATACAGTCATCTACATGCTGCAGAGAGCCTACACCCATCTAGACAGCTGCACGATGAGGATCACTTTCTTTGATTTTTCAAGTGCATTTAACACAATCCAGCTGCTGCTACTGAGGGTGAAGATACTGGATATGTCAGTAAATATGCCCACCGGCTCATGAATTACTAACTACCTGATAAACAGGCTGCAGTATGCGAGATTGAACAGTACTCTCTGATTTGGTGACGTGCGGTACAGGAGCTTCATAAGAGACTGTGCTGTCTCCATTCCTGTGCACCTTGCATACCCTAGATTTTCAGTCAATCTTTGGGTCGTGCCACCAACAGAAATACTTCTTGCAATTCTATAATACAATTCTGCAGTGGTTAGATGTATAAGTGATAGGCAGGAAGAGGCATACTGAGCACTAGTGGATGATTCTGTGGAGTGGTATGGGAGAAATCAGCTTCTGGGTGTGAATAAGGTCCAAGAAATTGTGATCGACTTTAGAAAGAAGATAAGAGCTACACAGCCGTGTCTATCCTGGGACAGGATGTTGATATGGCGGAGTATAAAAGCACCTGGGCGTCCACATCAACAACAGGCTGAACTGGAAGTCCAACACACATGTTGTATACAAGAAGGGGATGAACAGGCTCTATTTCTTTGAAAAGAAGAGATCCTTCAATGTGTGCAGCAAAAAGCTGGAGATTATCAATCTGTTGTGGCGAGCCCAGACTACTTTGCCATGGTATGCTGGGGGAGCAGCATCAGAACTAGTGGCACCAGTAAGATTGAATAAGCCGATCAGAAAGGGTTGGCTCTTTGATTTTCTGAAAACTGAACACTTTTGAAACTGTGGTGAAGCAGTAATCACTGAACAAGCTGTAAAGCCCCAATCACACACACAAAAGTGATAGTGACTCAACACGAATTTGGTTCATAGTAAATCCTAAATTGATTCATAATCAAATTTGCCCAAGTGGGAACTCGGCTTTTTCAATCATAGATAATCCTGACCACCCTCTGCACAACTTCCTGGACAGGCAGCCGAGCACTTTCTCTAACAGTTTCACTGTCACAAGTATGATTCAAACCACAAGCAATAACTCTTTATAAGACTTTCAATAATCAAATCCTGCAACGCAAGAATTTCCCAAATATGGGATTAATATAATATTTCTTATTTTACCTTTATCAATACCTCCAATTTACCAAACTATTTGCCAAATAATTTAGTGTGTACTAAATTTAATCAGACCCCATTTCCTTGTCATTATTGGTACAGTGCTTAACAAATTCATTAGACCATCATAAAATGAAAGGTTTAAGTTTAAGTTTGTAATGACAAAAATCATTTTTTATGTTTCTGCAATGGTTAATACACCAGTATGTAGACGCTCTTTCACCAAAATGATATGTTTAATGCTAAAATATAATAATTATTGTTATCCATGAATTTTCATATTTACTGTTTCTCAATAGATCAAAGCACATCATTATTTCTTGATTGCTATGTTAAATTATAGTTATTTGCTTGCATTCCTAAACAGAAAAATTTGTTTTAGTGGTTTAATTCAGTTTGAAATTCTTCATTCGTGTTCAAACACAGAGACCTCACTTAAAAGGAAAAAGCCTGCATTAAAGCACTTCATGATGCTGTATAATCTGTCTTGTTTTTATGACAGGTGGTCTAATAAATTTGTTAAGCACTGCAATTTTGCTATAAATAGCTGCAGCCAGGACTAATAATGTGCTTTGCCTCCTGTAGTAGTCTATTTCTTTCTTTTTTTTTGCTTGGTCTTCCTCTGCCAAGGTCCTTTGCTCTGAACTTAAAATGCCGATAGCCTTGTCCTCTTTTTTCTTTATTCGTTTTCCTTATTATTCATCTTTTTGTGATTCCACCACAGAAACCCCAAAGTAAAACACATTTTCTTTTCTCTGCTTCTGAAGTGAGTGTCTTAGTTTCACATGAGGTGAAACTGTGCCTCTTCTTCAAATAACTTGAGGTGCAAACAATGGCTGTTTGCGCCAAAAATTGTATAATCATTGAGATTTATAAAGAGAACCGACCATATGCACAGCTTCATAAATATGACTGTGTAGGCACATTTCTGCCTTTGTGTGAATCATTTATGTGTCTGAGAATCAAAGAGTCATACCATACTTTCTGCCATCTACTGTAAAGTGACGTGTTAGAAATGTGATGCGTTCATGGGTGGCGTCTTGGGTGAACGCTTCTGATGTGTCAGCACTGGGATGGGAATTCTCATCTGTGTTTCTGGCTTTCTGAGCCAGCCGCTATTTCATTAAAATTTCCTCCATGCCTACCCTCTTCCTCCTTCATCATCTACTGCCAGTAGCAATTTTGTCATTATCAAAGCCACACAAAAGTATAGTGTGGGCAAACTCGTTCAACAAGAAATGAAATGAGAGGCTTCTTTTGTGGAAGCCGTAACAAGCACAGTTTTATGCTGTAGTATAATTCAGAACAGCAATGCTCACTCATCTCACAAAGTTTCCCCCTTTTAGACACACACACACCTTCTACTGAGGGACATATTAACACATGTGTGCATTAATATATACGGGACATGTTTGCAATAGCAATTTTTGAGCCAGTTTTAGTTGTTCATGATACAGTTTTCACTATGTCCACTGTTCCGAGGAGGTGCATGAAGATGAGTCCAGTCAGCCTAGCATAACAACATTTGGTCAGCATATGGTGTGATAGGAGCTCAGGCTAACTTGAACATTAACCTGACACACCATATGTTGCCATTAACAAGCTGAAAGGTAACGCAACACAGACGCATTTGCTCAAAGCAGAAAAGAAGAAAATTGACCGACAAAATCTACTTTTCTTACAGAAAGAGGAAACCCCATTTTACTGCAGTGATGTCACGTTTGAAAGGTTTTGGCTCATGTCGCGACGTCTGGAGCCAAAGGAGCTGCAGGACGGAGGAGCGGTTTGAGGCTTAAGGCCTAGTTTTTCTGACTGAAAAGTGGGGCATTTCTTTATAATTCTTTTCTGGAGTGATTCATCTTTCCAAAACATAGACCATCTTTGTCCAAACTACACTCTTGGGTATGATGAATGACACATCCTTTTTGCATCATATCCTGAGCATTGATTTTTCTTTTTTTTTTTTCCTGCAGCAGTTTTTTTCCCCTCCCTCTAATACAAGCAGCATTTCATTACAGTGTAGGGGCATAGGGGAACACAAACACACACACACAAACACACAAATGTAGTCTTACACACACTGCTTGCACACAAACCCACATACACAGACAACACATACAGCATGCAGAAAGTCTACCAGTCATTAGAGTGTTTTTATAAGCTAACAGAAGATTAGAAACAGATGGTTATTCTGTTTCCTCCTTCCTTCCCCTCAGTTTCAGTCTCTCTGGCCTCTTTCTCTCTGCCTGTCTCACGTTCTCAGTTTTCCCAATGAAGAAAAATACCCTAATAGACATTATGAGGATTACTTACACTGTCTGAATACTGACATCAGAACAAAAGAAAGTCATAAATCTCTGTCTTCTCCTCCCTTCTCTGACTGTTTTTCTCACTGTCTGTCTGCACATATTGGCATCACTGATTCAGCGCATGCAAGTCATTCAGAGTAAGAAGAGGATACATTATTTTCACATTGAAGTCTCGCAGCCTCCTTCCCTCCCTCTATACATTCCTAATTTGTTGGTTTTTGTCTGGTTCTACCCCTCTTGTTCTGTTCTTCCCCACTTCATTTCTGTGCCTGTCGTACAACACATTGTTCCAAGAGAATGCAGAAGAAAAGGAAAGCAAAGGTCAGCCACGGACTTCCCTTTGGCCCGACCCAACATTCTCCTTCTGCTGCTCTCTTGCTCCTTTTTTTGTTGCCTCCCTGTAGCTGTGCTAGTATCAGAAAATGATGTCTCACACTTTGACATAATGAGTGAAAATACAACAAATAGGAGTAAATGCAAACATACCAAAGACCAAATGAAAACTTTCTATAAACAGCATGCTAGAAATGAGCAGAAATGCTGTGTTTGTCTGAGCAGCCTGAGCAAAGCAGCTGCTGCTGCCGTGAGAGCAGCTGGTACACTCTCTCAGCTCGTGCAGTGTGGGTATTTCTTTATTCACCATGACTGGGCTGAAAGTCAGATAATACAGTGAATTTGTAAGCATGATGATAAATTCATTCACACATTCACTCTACATTGAAACTCCCTGATATTTTACTAGTTAATGCATCCTAAAGCACTTAAAAATTCTAATAGTGTAGTGAAGAGATGAGGACCTCATCTAGAATAAACATGGTTGGCAAATCTGTACAGGCCTTCTGTACTCTTTCCTTTGTTATGCAAAGAGTTAAACTTTAAACCCTGTAGAAT
>VUQH01031929.1:51268-63081 GCA_015106775.1 Etroplus canarensis
AACTTTAAACCCTGTAGAATATAACTTATGTTATTTTTTGTAGCTACAATTTATAGCCGTCCCCTAAATGTTACTGTTTTCAAAAGAGGACAGCAATATGGATATACTCACTAAATGTGAATGAGTATGTGCGACTGTGCCTGTTCAAAATGAGGTTGTGCAGAATCTACAGATTGTGGGTGAGAACTAACCATCCAAATATGTGGGTGAGCGACTGAAGCCTTTCACAGGAAAGCAAAGACAAACCAAAACAGCAATGACGCACTACCTGGCTTAGGAGAAGTCACAATTCACAGGTCACTGTAATGTGTGAAGTCCAGAAATAAAGTGATAAGTTGTCTTGTTACTTGTAGCAGTATTTCCCACACTAATAAGAGCTGAAATCTTCTGAGAAACCGTTTCTCAACCAGGATAACGACCTTAGTTCTAGCTTGGCCCTAACCTAACTCATGACATTATTATGTCATGAAAAAACCTAATGACACCTTTACAGATGGTAGAGGGGCACAGTCAAATGCTCATTTTATCAACATTATAATCCAGATCGATACTTTAAGGCAAAAAATTTCAAACATAAGGCCTGCGGGCCAGAACAGGCCTGCCAAAGGATCCAATCTGGTCCACTGGATGGCTTAGGTAAATGTGGGAATTTTAAAGGACACAGAAATGTTGGACCTTAAACTGCAATTTCATTAGTTTTACCTACAAACACATAACACATGGCCTCTTACATGTCAAAATTAGCAATTAAGAAAGAAATTAATAACAGAAAAGTTCCCATTTCATTCTTTACAATAGAGTTTTATGTTTTTTTTACAGAGAAAAAACAGGAATTTTTCAGTGAATTCACCGGTAATTTCTGTTTTTTTAAATACAGGATAACGTCCTTTAATTTTTACCATGTAAATCCAATGAGCCATGCAAATGGGTCTCCTGATTTACTACAGCAGTGTTTATAATGTTGAAAAAAGGAGACATATTTGTTGAAATTGCACCTCTTAATCTCACTGATTGAATGAGTAGTCAAGCTTCTCAAAGGAAGTAAGGAGGTGTTTTTTCTTAATGAGTTATTAGGCAATAGCTTTACTGGTACAGCTCACTTCAAATGAAATTGTGTCGTATGTGGTCCATGATTTGACCACATGAGCTTGACACCCCTGCTCTAAGGAATAGTGATTATTGCGAAAACAGAAAAGGTGATGACTGTGTACAAGTTTGATTAAAATCTAACCAATACATATGTCATGGCATAAGCTTGTTGGTCTGTCAGCTAGATGAGCTAAAATGACCAGCTATCTTTGAAAAAGAAAAAGTTTTAGACCATCATGGTGATTGAAAAAGTTACAACTTTTTTTGTATTTTTGGAAGGAAAACTTCAGGTTAAGAGGTTTGGAAGAGCATTAATGTCAGTGGATGGCTTCACGAAGATAGCCAAACAAAAATGATTCTGTGGAGAGACAAATCAGTTTGTGTATGTTTGCTCCTCCTCCTACACAGAGTGGAGCAGGCAGCAGTCAAGTGAGAAGAATGACCCAAAACCTGACACTGAACTTATTCAGGTACACAAAAATACATTTGCCATATTAAAAGTGAACCAAATAAACAGTCATTGAGACAGACAAAGAACAGTAGATGCAGCCGATAAGCAACCCAAATTCCCCTTTATGAATAGGAATATGCAAAAATTTGACAAAACAGTTATAGCTTTTAAAAAGAGGATGGCTATATTGATACACTCACTAAATACATGTCTGTGTGTGCGTGTGATTGTGCCTAATCGGAACGTGGTTGTGCAGAACAATCAGATTGTGGGTTGCAGCTTTCTAGAGAACTGATCATTCAAACTATGTAAGCGAGAGACTGAAGACATTTTTCACAGGAAAGCAAAGCCAAAAAAATACAGTAAATAAACAACATTAAATAGAAACATGCACAACTATCTTTGTACAAACTAGTCTTAGACCATCACAGCAATGAAATTTAGAAAAGTTGAAACTTTTAGGCCAGCTCTCAATTTTACACCTCTTCAAAGGCCTTTTTAAGTGTTAAGGCCTTGTCTTAAAGTTAAAGTTAGATATAGTTTAAGTTAGGGTTTGGCATATTTTTGTGATGGTTAAAGACAGGGTTAAGATGCTCGGGAGAACAAACACGACTGTTTGTGCATGCAAGCCTCTCTCCCTGCTTAAAGAGTAGAGCAGGCAACAGTCACTCCAAAGGAAATATCCACAACTGCTTTTAGGCACAATATGAGAAATGTTATCAGAATGGCCTAAAACGTGACACTTGATTTATTCAGATGTCCAGAAATACATGTTTCAAGTATGAAATGGACCAGCTAGTTCAGTTCTTGAG
This sequence comes from Etroplus canarensis, assembly GCA_015106775.1. Classification (NCBI taxonomy): domain Eukaryota; kingdom Metazoa; phylum Chordata; class Actinopteri; order Cichliformes; family Cichlidae; genus Etroplus; species Etroplus canarensis. Next base: position 53,621 of record VUQH01031929.1, read on the forward strand.
ACAGGCAAAGAGTTGGACAGAAAGCAATTTCTCAAACTACAAGAAAGATAATGGCCACTTTATGATCTGTCTGTTTGTATAAAGTAACCATTAAGCAGCAAATATTCCCCATTGTGACACCAGTCCACTCCCTAACAAAATTCATGAGGCTCTGCCACCATAAGCAACCCTACACAGAGAGATTAGTTTACTCCAGTCCTTTCTTTGAAATAAAATGACTAAAAGCAATAGCCCACTTTTAACTGTCACATTTGCTGTATCTATTTCCTCCTGACCTTTCTCTCGTTTCTTTCTGGTTCGGTCCAGGTGATCTTTGAGCATAATGCGAACTTGTCTCTCGTTAGCCAGGTCTCTGATGAAGGCGTGTCTCAGCAGGGCATCTGTGGTGGGTCGGTGCAGATGGTTCTTGATTAGGCAATTATCAACGAATGACAAGAAACGTTTTGACCTGTGAAAGACAGAGGATAGAAATATTATGATAAAAAATCAATCTTGTGAAAACTTACATCAAGTTAGTTTTGTGTATATACAAGCCCAATTCCAGAAAGCTTGGGACGCTGTGTAAAATATAAATAAAAGCATAATGCAATGATATACAAATTTTATAAAAAGATACTTTATTCACATAAGAACATGGAAAACATGAAATTTCGAAAGTGAGACATTTTACTATTTCATAAAAAATACTAGCTCAACTCGAATTTGGTGGCAGCATAACAGCTCAAAAAATTTGGGACAAGGGCAACAAAAGACTGGAAAAGTAAGAGGTACTATAAAGAAACAGCTGGAGGAATATGTTGTAACTAACCAGTAATGTGATTGGGTATAAAAAGAGCACCTTAGAGAGGCAGAGTTTCTTAGGAGTAAAGTTGAGCAGAGGTTCAGCAATATGCGAGAAACTGCATCTACAAAGTTATAAGTCATAAGTTTCCTCAACATAAAATTGCAAAGACTAAATATGCAATCATCTACAGTACATAATATCGTCAAAAGTTTCAGAGAATCTGGAGACATCTCTGCGTGTAAGGGACACGGCTGAGAACCAATATTGGATGCTCATGATCTTTGGGCCCTCAGGCAGCACTGCATTGAAAACAGGCACGATTCTTTCGTGGAAATCACTGCATGGGCTCAGCAACACTTTCAGAAATCACTGTTCGTGAATTCAGTTGGCTATGCCATCCACAAATGCAGGTTAAAGCTCTGTCATCATCATTATCACGTAAAGAAGAAGCCATAAGCAAAAATGATTCAGCCAGATGTAAAAATGAACAGTCTTCTCTGGGTCAAAGCTTATTTAAAATGGACTGAGGCAAAGTGGAAAACTTTTCTGTGGAGAGACAAATCAGAATTTTAAATCCTTTTTGGAAATCATTGATGCTGCGTCCTCTGGACTAAAGAGGTGAGGGACCATCTAGTTAGTTCTCAGTGCTCAGTTCAAAAGCCTGCATCTGTGATGGTATGGGGGCGCATTAGTGCCTATGGTACTGACAACTTGCACAACTGGAGAGCCACCATCAGTGCTGAAAGGTAGATACAACTTTTAGAGCGACATATGCTTCCCTCCAGATGGTGTTTTTTTTCAGGGAAGGCCTTGCATATTTCAGCTACTGCAGCTATTACAACAGCATGGCTTCACAGCAGAAGAGTCCAGGTGCTGGACTGGCCTGCCTGCTGTCCAGACCTTTCACCTAATGAAAACATTTAGAGCATCATGAAACAGAAAATACCACAAAGAAGACCCAGGACTGTTAAACAACTGGAATCCTATATCAGACAAGAATGGGACAATACTCCTCTCACAAAGGTCCAGCAGCTGGTCAGCTCACTTCTCAGATGTTTACAGACTGTTGCTAAAAAAGAGAGAGGATGCTACACAGTGGCAAATATGGCCCCGTACCAGCTTTTTTGAGATGTGTTTTTGCCATTAAATTCAAGATGAGCCAACATTTTTCATGAAATAATAAAATGTCTCAACCTTTTTGTAATTCCGGTTGTACTACAGGTGTCAGTTTAATGTCACTTAAACTCATAATAACTAAAAGCATTAAAAGTAGGTTTGATCAGAAGCACAGAGACATGATAACATTTTGTTCATCCATTATTACATTTCCACAAATAAACTGGATTTTTATAATCCACACTCACTAATTTAAAGTTCCATTATTTCAGAACTGCTAACATTCAACGTGATTTAATCTGAAGCATGTATTTTTCTAGCCAGGTGTGTGATAGATGTCAGCTTTAAAGCACTCTGTGGTCAAAAGGCTTGCTAAAAGCAGTCTATAAATAACCCTCAGTTGACACGTTGGGAAGTGCCTTAACCGAGAAGCATTTTCACATACAAACAAACAAATAGACACCACATATTTCACGAGTTAAAGAGGCAAAAGCAATTTTATTGGCTAAAGGTCTTATTATATAAGTACATGTGTCATGCACTATTAACAAAACTTTTTTAAACTTAAAGTTTTATGTCTAAAAAGTTTATTCCCTTTCACTTAAGCAGTCTTTCTATTAAGGAAACAGCAGCACAGAGAAAAACATAAATGCAACAAAAATGCAATTCATGACATATAAAATTAAAACAAATGAAATAACAGGCGCAAATCAGAATCAGTATAAACAACTTTCACCAATATAAAACCCAGAAATTTCAATGCATTATTAAACCCTCCATACAATTCTTAAATATGTATTTCAACTCACCTAGAATGTGCAATTTCTCCCTTGGAATTATTAAGAATTCTGATTCTGAGTCTGACTGAAGCTAGAATCACCTCTCCCAGTACTATTTTGCTAAGAAAAATCCAAAACACTGACTAAATGTTGAACTTTCAGGATGACATGTACCTACATAAAAGCTCTGCAATCAGAGACGTATGTCCTCTGTACTCTAAACTCCTGGAAAACGGGGAAGGAATATGTGCTGCCACTTTAGTCTGATGCCTTAGGGGGCCCTGGAGGTAAAAGGATGGGAAAGCAGTGCACCCCAAACCATTGGAGCTATTAAAAGCTGTCCTAAGAAACAGTCTTTCTGATGACATTAATACTGAATGAAAGACAGCATGAGTTCAACTGAGAGTTCAAGAAAAGCTTATCCATTATATATGGAAAAGAAGGAGAAGGAGGAGAGAGGAGAGAAAAAGGAGAAAAAGTCGATAATTAAACTCTAATTAAGATTAAAGCAACAGTATGTACCTAATGGTATTTTCTGCTTATAAGGTATGAATTTATCTTAACATGTCTAGACATGCCCATGACTCCCAGCCTTTTCTTCATGAGAAGAGAGTGCTGGATTATCTTTTATCTGATGCATGCAACCCACAACAAATAGCACTCAGACACCCTGTTTTTAGAAGAGAAATCCTAAACACTGCCGTTTACATCCTGTGCCATGTATACGTGTGTGTGAAAGAGAGTGTGCTCACAGGCTCACCATTTCTTTGATTTAAGTTTGGGCGGAGGGTTTCGGGGAATCAAAAACAGCGCTCTCATCGGATGCATGTCACAAAGCGCTATGAAGGGAAGAGAGAGGGAGAGAGTCACCGTGACAGTGACACATTGAGAAAAATAAATGAATTGTGGAAATGAGAGGGGAAAGGAAAGGCATACAATGATGTGTAAAAACAGCTCAGCATATCAATTATTCATGTGCACATGTGTAGATGTATTTTTAACTTACGAGGGGCTCCTTCCGCCATCTCTAAAGCAGTGATGCCCAAAGACCAGAGGTCACTCTAAAAACAAGAGAGACAGGAAAGTGTCAAGAATGCAGCACAAACGTAGCTTAGCTTGAGCACTTTTCATTTTATTGTGTTTCTTTAGGAAATCATTCCTGTATTTCACAAAAGAATCTGCTGACTCATTTCAATGATGGATACTGGATTTGAAAAGTTAATAATGAACTTCTCTCAAATCTTGACTTTTCCGTGAACTATAACTAATCAATCAAAGTGAACTAAAAGTTCTTACAAAGATTTTGGATGAAGTTTGCCCAGAATCTTCACAAAGATTTTGAACTGTGCTACAGTAAAAAGATGTTCTGTCAGTGGTATTTCTTTAAGGAATATGGGTGTCTGTTAAATATATGGTTATGCTGGCTTGTTTGTGACTGTTGCAGGCCTGCTGGTAATATGAGCACTGGTGCAGAGCCAGTTCTGCCTCTGTGCCTTTTGTGAGCCAGCCCAAAATTCCAGGTATGAGAGCAGAAGTTGGGGGTCAGTGGAATTAAATTGTGGTGGACAGAATCCGCAGGCTGTATCATCTGTAAATTTCTTGCATTAGCCTCTCCCCATAGCCACTGATGTCAACAGTTCAAACTTTGGACCCAGCAATTCTGTGATACTGTCATTCTTTTTTGGTGGAAATCTGTTGAGCATGTTATAGAGTAGGTGCTGGTTTCTGTGTATAAATAGTTACTAGTCTTTTGGATCTCAATGGATAATTAGAAAAGCAAAGTATAAATATGTCAGAGACATCAAAGATGGAATAAATTCCAACTGCTCAAACCACAATGCAAGACAAATTCTTCGAAAAGGTTTAAATTTTTAGGTGTAAATTCTACAGAACGTAACTAACAATTGTTTTGTTCAAACTTTTAGCCCTTTTTGATTTGATCCAAATCAAAGTCACGGGTTTTAAAAAGCAAAACCTTGGGGTATTAATCTGGAATACACTGGACTATAGTTCAATTTCATTCTAGTGTAAAAATATTTTTTGCATTGTTTGACCCTAGAGCAACAGCATAAAATGGCTGCCAGAACCAAAAGGGCCTTAGTTGATCAGCTTTAATCTAGCTTATGGCATTATTATGCCATTAAAAAACCTAAGACAGCATGGCAGAGAGGCACAGGAAAATGAGCATTTTGTAAACATTACAATTCAGAACAATTCTCTTAGGAGAAGCTATTCTTGTGAAAATAGAAAAGTGCCTGATAAACAAGAGATTTAAACTTGACTGTCAGCACAGTTTGAGTGAAGACCCATTAGGTGATCATTGTGTGCAAGTTTCACTAAAATCTGACCAATACTCTAGGAGGATCAGCAGTTCTTGTGAAAATAGAAAAGTGGCAATAAAACAATAAATATGACTTTGAATAGGTAAGGACCCATTAGCTGATCATTGTGTGCATGTCTGATTGAATTCTAACTAATACTATAGAAGAAATCTTGTGACTTGTGGGCAGACAGCATTAGTTCATTGGTCTTTTGGCCGGATGAGCTAAAAATATACAGGAAACGCTCTTAGCTTTTAGTCTTTGTGAAGCTGGTCAACTTTGTCAATGAACAAGCATCAGGAGGCTTTGGTGCACAGCTTTTTGTAAAAAGAGTGTATAATTGTCAGGAAGTTTTTTGTTTGTTTGTATCGTAATACTTCTTCTGAACTTAACTCTTGCCCCTGACAAATACCTCTGCATTAAAGAAAAGGGACACAGAAAGCAACTAAAAACTAAACTGAAACAAGCAACACCACTTTGAAAACCAAATTAAACTAAACTGAATTCAAACCCAACATCAAAGTGAAACAGAAGGTAAAACAGAATGGGACAGTGCATATGTTTTAATGTCTGTCTCACATGCTTGTGGTAGAACAGTTATCACTTGTGCTGGGTAACCTACACTCAGCGTTTTAAAACCACACTCACATGAGTGCTGCTTCAGCCATGCTTTCCTTGCATCTGGATCTTATTAGATATGAGATGCCTGAAATTGTACACTAAAAGTGTAACTGTATAGCACGTCATCCTTATCTGTCTGTTCCATGTAGATGTATGTGTGGTTGATTACACAGAACACAGAAATATTGTCATTTCCAATTTTTAATTTCATTATCCTCTGAATGATCTTATACTAAACTTTTATTTCACTAAACCTCCTCAAGCTGCTGGGAACTACCTTAATTCTCACTAAGTTGTTGCGTTATCAAAAAAATGTCTGCTTCTGTGAAATTAAGTACCCTGTAGTCATATGTGGCTTCAGGGTTCTCATCACAGGCGATGACCTCTGGAGCCATCCAATAGGGAGTACCGATGAAAGTGTTCCTCCGACCAATGGTCTTATCCAGCTGGGCCGACACTCCAAAGTCAACTGGAACATAAAAAAATGTTTCACGGATGAAAAAAAATCCAGCGGCAACTTTCTTTATGAAGTCTTTGTGCGGTTGTGTGATTTATGCAGGCCGGTATAACTGTGTAATTGTTCTCCTGTTCTGCCTGGGGTTATGTATGTGTGCTTGAGGAACCACAGGGCATGTGTCAGTGTGTCATACCCAGTTTGACTTCAGCGTTCTCTGTGAGCAAAACATTTTGTCCCTTAATGTCTCGGTGAATCACATGATGGGAGTGAAGATGGGAAAGACCCTGGAAGACAAATATGTACACACATAAACACTCCCATACACACAGAGTCAGATGACCACCATCTCTATAAATATGAAGAGGCAAAAACTGCCCTCAGAGAGTATTTGTATCATGTGTCTACTCTGGAGGTTTACTGAATGGACAGTGGGGTTTAGTTCAAATTTGATGCTTTTACCTTCGAATACTAGATATCCTTACTTTAAGCAGAATGAGCAGCCTAGTAGCACAGGCTACCAATCGGTGGCACGATTTTAATGTGTGTGTGTGTGTGTGTGTGTGTGCGCACGCCATTGTGTGTTTGTACTCTCGCTTCTTCAAAGCGGGTTAAATAAACAGAGGAAGTGAGTCTTATTTCAGACAATGACTTCACCATGGTGTCTGTGTGTATTTATGTGTGTATGTTGTGATGTTGAAACAATGGGGAGACAGCATGGCTGACAGCAGTGGAGAAAACACTGGCGACAGTCCAGAGCCCTTTGTCTCTCCAGTTTTTTACAACTAAAAGATCAGCTCGGTTCCATTTTTGTCGCAGATAAAGGCACCATCAAGGACACTGTGGTTGATATAAGTCATATGTGACTTGTGTATGTTTCTTAGCAGAGCAAAAAACACAGACGCAGAAAGCAGAGCAAACATCCCGGAGTCTTTCTCAGGACCTTGTGATCCCTCATAATGATAACCATAACATCTAACAGACATGTGTTTTAAACTGCCCTTATAAGTATATAAATGAAAAAATAAATCCCTCCGAGTCACGGTGGGAAAACATAAGAGAGAATAAATCCCCGAACATAAGGAAGTATCAGTGTCGCTGGGCTGCCCTTTGATGTTTTGCCAAAGGATCATAAACAGTATCCATTATGTTTCTCATACAACAGCAGTAACTTGCTTAACCATGAAGTTTGCATCTACAAGCAAATTAACCCCTTTGTTTTTTTACTAACAAAACACCTCCGGGAGAAAGTTCACTGGTGAGTCTTTGTTTATACTGCCTGTGTGTGTTAGGTCATGCAGAGTAGGCTGACGATTGAGGGTTCAAGTAGAAGCTGTCATAAGCAATAAAGTAACAGAGGTTTGTATCTGTGCAGTATGCTCACTGTTCAACTGCCAATCACACTGCAGCAACTCAGTGCATTTAGATATTATCAAGACAACCTGCTGAAGTTCAAACCGTGCATCACAATGGGAAGGAAAGGTGATTTAAGTGACTTTGGTATGAGAATTTCCAAAACTGCATTTCTACTGGGATTTCCCCACACAACCATCTCTAGAGTTTACAGAGGATGAGCCAAAGAAGAGAAATTATCCAGTGAGTGGCAGTTCTCATGACGAAAATGCCTAGTTGAATTACAGACTTCAGAGGAGAATGGCCACTGTTTTAAGCTGATAGAAAGGCAACAACTCAAATAACCCCTCACTGCATCCAAGATATGCAGAAGAGCATCTCTGAACACACAATATGTCAAACACTAAAGCAGCAGAAGACCACGTTTGGTGCTGGGGGTGAAACAGAAACTGAATTAATAAGATTGACTAAAATATTAAATGACTGAAAATGTTGAACAACAAAAACTTTAGATTCATGTGGTGCAATAAGGAGACCGTGACCTTCCTCCAATTAATACACTACAATGGTTTAATGGCACTGAACTGCAAAACCTTTTTTTTTTAATGCACACAATTTCTATGACAGTAGTGTATAGAAATGTGCATTAATAAGCACCTTCTTTTGCCCCTTTTGAAACAATCTGTTAGTATGTAGGAAAACAGTTCAGTAAAGACAGCTAGTGCTTGGCATACTGTTTACTAAAGTGCTAATATCAAGTGGAACTTGAGAATTATACATTGTAAAACCCTGATATAATATTCAGCAGCTGTAATCACTTCAACTGTGGATTCTGGGTAAGGTTTGGACGCGATATGATCCTATGTTTTGTTTCCATGTGCAACAACAAAGCATTACTCTTACTAGTGACTGTGACTGGATACTTCCATATAGAAAAAACACCACTGTCTCATCAGTATTGTAGCATTTACTGACAAACACAGCTTAATTAGTCAAAGCTGATGCATACATAAAACTATAACATCATTGTACTGTCCAGGAAACTGACATGCTTGTATGTTGAAAACCAATTAAAACAATATTAAAAGATGACTTTCAAATGGTAACTTACATGGGTAAAAAAAAAATCCACATACTTTCTTTTCCCTGTGTGTTGGATCTTACCCTGAGCACCTCCCGGCAGATGTAAGCAATCCAGTCTTCTTTCAAACAATTTCCTTTGGTCTTCTTCACCAAGTCTGTCACAGAGCCAGCTCCACAATACTCCATCACTAACTACACGGGAAAAAAAATGAAACAGAAGAAGAATAAAAATAACAGGTAAAAACATGGTATTTCATACAGGAAATAAGAAATAACAAGTCTGAATAGTTTACAAACCCAGAGTTGGTGGTCCTGTCCAGCAGGGCCTTTCTTAATAAAGGCACCATAATAAGTAGCGATGTTTCTGTGGTGGGAATAACTTTTCAACATGTTGATCTCCAGCTTTATCTCCTCTTCTTCCTCCTAAACATACGAACCGAAACAGAGGAAATCAAACTATAGTCATGCATAAAAAAGCACACTTGCTTTTAAATCTAAGGTTTTAGATATTATTTTTAAAAAATCCCCTTATCATTAAAATTAGGCAAACACAGTCTCAGTTAAAAAAAATTAAACAAAAAAATAACACGACATATTACACAGTCTCATCATTAATTTAAGAAAAACTAAGCCAAAATGCAGAAGCTCTGTGCAAAGAATTAAGTATGCCCATATTGCTTTTATAGAAATTAAGAGGGTAACTATCCACCTAGTGCTGCTAATCAAATGACCTGAATTAACTGATCAGCCAGTGAGACCACCTCTATAAAAGCAGAACAATGTCAAGGAGGAAAGACATTGACAATCAGGCCAGGCCATTTTCATAAGAATATGAAGTCCATCTACATTTTATTATTTCTAAGTTTTATTTTTAAATTTTAAACTGCTTAACAAAAAAAAAAAAAAAAAAAAAAAAAACTTCCTTTAATTTTTTTTTTTTTTTTTTTTTT
>VUQH01031929.1:63101-87859 GCA_015106775.1 Etroplus canarensis
CAACTACACCATGTTTCACACGTTGCACTTTATTATTTATCTTTTTTTTTTTTTTTTTTTAAATTTTTTTTTTTTAATTTTAAATTTTTTAAAAAAAAAAAAAAAAAAAAAAACCTTCCTGTCATATGTCTGTATGTTTATACGTTGCACCAGGTCCTGGAAAAACGCTGTCTCATTTCACTATGTTCTGCGTCAGCTGTATGTGGTTGAAATGACAAATAAATAGCTCTTGAATCATAATGCAGAGTGCCATACATGAAATCCCAATACAACATACCAGCCCAATCACCTCACAGCCACTGTCAAACACAGTGGTGAAGGGGTTATGATTTGAGCTTGTCTAGCAGCCACAGGACCTGGGCGCTTGGCAGTCACTGTGTCAACCATGAACTCCTCTGTATACGAAAGTAGTCTAGAGTCAAATGTGAAGCCATCTGTCCTACAGCTAAACCCTGGCCTAAATTGGGTGAGTCAACAGGATGAGCTCAATGATTTCAAACACACTAGCAAATCTACAACACAATGACCAAAAAAACATAATCAAGGTACTGCCATGACCAAGTCAAAGTCCAGACCTCAACCCAACTGAAATGCTGTGGCAGGATCTTAAGCGAGATGTGTATGAACAAAAGCCAGCAAATCCCAATGAACTGAAACAACACTGTAAAGAAGAGTGGCCAAAATTCCTCCACCACAATGATTTGAAAGACTGATAATGTCACAAGTTATTGCTGCTAAAGGTGGCGGTTTACATCGGAAGCTAGACTAAAATAATTTTATGTCCCGATAAAGACGATGATTTTTTTTATTGTCCTGATACATGAAACTATGGAAATGAAGGAAGGTGTAACAGTATTACTTTAATGGATTAACTGGAATTTTATGTGATTAATAAATGGCAAAGCATAGTATACATTGTAGTGCTTCTGTATTGAGAGAACCTTTTGATTCCATCTTTTTAAGAGTACAGTAGATGCTGTCGAGGCCTTTATACAAGTGGAACACTTCTGCCTTAAACTGTAAACCCAAAACTTGACCTGTTTGTTTAAAAGGTTTAAAGGTGGAAGTTTAAATCTAAAACTTTTCACCTTTTATTCCAAGAGTCATGCCACACAAACACGTACACATCCAGGCAGATCACATCTTAAATCAGACTGTGGTATAACCTTTAGATGATCTTTAACCCAGCTACTGGACCTTAACTCAACTACTGCTATCTCTCAACAAAACAATTAAAGTTGGTCGGTGTTATGAGACGAAGGACAAAAAGAAAGTGCAGAGGAAACAGACTGGCACTTTTTTTCTTTTTTTTAAAAAAAAAATCCCAGAAATGACTTGTGACTTCTCCAATTCACTGAACCCCTAAATCTACTCTGGACTTGGAGGGCAGCAGAAGAAGAGGAGAGCAGGAAAAATGGCATGGAGGCTAGCTGAGCTGGAGGAGCTTGATGTGGTTGTTAATCAGAAAAGAGGAAACAACAGAGAAGTTCTCATAGTCACTGCCCTCTCTTAAATCTTCACAGGACGGGAGAAAAAGGACAGGTCACAATTTGAACTTTCACCTCCATCTGAAACAAAAAGCCTCCTGCCCGCAACTGCAGACTGTGTGTGTGTATGAGAATGGGGATAATAGCCAAGTATTTCCTGCTAAAGAGGTTGTTTGAAAGACAGAAGGCATAGGGTCACATCCAGAAATTAGAACATTTAGAAAAATGTACAAAGTCAGACCAATTTGTAATATAAGTTATTGAGCTACTATATAAACTGCAATAGGCACTGCTTCAGCCAGATTTGTATTTGACTTCTTTTTTTAGGGACTCCTGTCAACAAGTTTTTCAAGTGTCATCTAGTTGTCTTAGTATTCTATCAGAGAACTATTTGGTTCATAAAACATAAAAAAAAAAACTGGAGAAAAATGCCAAAACCCATGATAACCTCTCCAGTTTGGCTGCATCACTGGACAAAAATCTCAAATCTAAGCCATTCAGTCTTCAATCACATTATGCAGATCCTGAAAATATGAGCATGTGCTGAATGTGTAATTTTTTTGACAACAAGAAAATTCTACAGCCATGCAAGCAGCTGTCTGATAATGTACTTAGGTAAATGTTAACATTAGCACATTAACACACTAATTATAACATAACATCATAGATAAACTACATATAAAAGATGTATATCCAGATTCATATCTGAAAAGTAAAGCTAAGGTCAGTGTCTTGAACCTGCATTTGTCAGATTACAGAGACGTCTATGAGAACGATATCCTGCGGCTCACTTGATTTATGACCTCGGTAAACACTTCTCAAATTGAGTTATGGTTTCAAACAGTAGTTTCGAGTCTTAGTTATTACATACTTATGATCACTTTGCAAATGCTGCTCCCATTTAGAGTAAAAGAGATGATAAAGCAGGGTATACTTTGTTGCTTTGTCATTAACAAGTCATTAAGGTATGAACAATGGTTAAGGTGGCATTTATTTCTATTGTGAGGCTGTGATCAGGTGATTTATGCAGGTTCTGAGGTTTTCTGCTCATTGTGGATTTGGCCAGCTGTATTCTAAAACACATAAGCAGATGTTACATGAGCCATCGTAGCTGCTTTTTTATGTCTATCCAGCATGAGGTAGACACTTGCCAAGCATTACCAAAGAACATCAGTTTAAATTCAAATTGATGAATCCAACCAAGGTCCTTCAAGAAGCAAGTCCCGTTGTTCAGCAGCCATTTTTAAATGTATCTGTGCACGTTTTAAAAGCGTTATTTAAGTGAACTTTTATTTCAATGGTCAACAGGACATGAATACTGCATGCAAAAACTATCCAGTCAAATCTGATAAAAATCCTTTAAAAACAAATAAATAAGGTTTATACTTCCAACACTACCTTTGCTGGTGCAAAATTCCCACATAAATTCGATCTAGACTACTTTCTGTGCCCAATCTCTCTCTTGCTGCTACCCAGACCTCACCATAGATACCACAATCTGCACTGCATCAATGCAACACAGTCCATCACAGCAAACTGCAAAACACAGTACCACAAACGACCCAATTTAACCTGTACTTACCACCTCACAAAAGTGATAAAAGACCATACATGCTTTATTTAAGTAGATGTAGATACTTGTGGTAAAAAAGCCTGGTAGAAGCTGAAGTACTGAATTAACTACTCTACTCTAGCAAAAGTGAAGAAGTACAAGCTCTGAAATGTACTGAAAATATACAGGTAAAAAGTAGATCTTTGAAGAACATTTCTACCAGCTACTTTTTTGCCACACTAACTGAACCTAATGTCAAATTAATATACTCAGACTGAACAATAGTTATGTAAAGCAAAAGCAGAGAAAAACAAAGCAGATTATTTAAAAAACTAGCTTTCTCTTGCCTGCATTGTACATGAATGACTCTGTTCTTACACTGAAACAGAAAGATGAGCATAGTGCATAAATTACTGACTGATGTAAAAGTCATGGGCAATAACCACAGAGGGTGGATACACCGATAGGATTATCTTTAATGTATTCTTGTACCCTCCGTGTACAATGCCTACAAAAATTATTCACCCCCTTTGGATATTACACCATTTTATTGCTTTAATAAATAAAATCATGGTCAATATGATTTGGCTTTTTTGACAAGAATTTGCAAAAAAAAAAGCTTCTTTAATGTCAAAGTGAAAACAGAGTTTTATAAACTAATGACTATTAAAAATACACAGTGTAAAATAAATGTTTGCAGAAATATTCACCCCTTTAGTATTTAGTATTTTATTCAGTATCAGTATTTAGTAGATGCTTTTGCTGTATGCTTGGGGTTGTTGTTTGACAGGTATTTAGTCTTAAAACCCAAGTATATTTACCAAGTAGATTAAGGAGTCTTTACAGTTCATGGGTTTATAATTCAAAGTGAAAAGAAATGTAATATAACAAGAATCTGCCAGAACTTAGAAATAAAACAAAGGAAAAGAAAAAACACATCTTTCTCAAAACATAATTATTGATGGAACACTTGAGAACTTAAGGAAAAAGCAGTGGTTCTTGTGCTTGAATTTTTGCCTATGCTGTTCGATCCTCAATGTATGTTTTTACTATGTCATGAATACTTGTCAAATTAACTGTAAAACTCCCATCACTTCATTGATCTAAATGAGGGAAGAGAGGGATAAGATTGCAAAGTATGCCACTTAGACAAATAATGTGTTGTAAAAACTTTGAAGACTGCAAACAACTAAAAATGTCATAATATTATTTTAATTCTTCAGTGCTACTATATCTTGGGTCTTTTTAGGGATATTTAAAGGAGTATTGCTGTGATAAAACACAAATACAACAAATGGTATTTAAGTAATCATAGTCAACATAGTCAGTTCAAGACCAATTAGTACCACTGCTTCCTGAATATGTATGACTGTGCTGATTCCTTTTTCTTTTTGTTTCTCTGGATGTTCCATGAAACTGATTACAAAAAAGTAAAAAGAAGAAAAAGTTTACCCTACATTTTGGAGTAAAATACATCTAAACTAAAAGACTATGCATACTCTAGTGCTCAGCCACACAAGGATATATAATTTCTTGTGAAAATATGTCTATGTCTACAGTCAAACATGTGATAATGATTCACTTCTTTAAAGATAGGTCAAACAGATACATAGACAAGCGTATGACACAGAAAGAGGGCAGAGTAGAGCAAAATAGATGAACAGAAACCTCTGATGCTGAAAAATGAACAGGGATGAGCCAAAAACTGCAGTTCCTCCAATGGCATATTTACAGCCTCAGTCAAAAAAGTGTCTCTTTAGATAATTCACCATTTATCACAACTGTATGGGAAATTGTTTGTTATAACCTGTTTTAAATTTCACTTAAATTTAAAATTTAGGGCCATGGCTGCTTTGATCGACAGGTTTGTTGAAACAGGTGGCTGTAGCTGATAGGTCTCTGTTCCAACTCAATTAATTCAAGTCAATGAACTGGAGCCCTCATCTGGGTTTGAAATGTTAGTGCTTTTTGGGGCATTTTTACAGTTTTTTTTAGTGAAATTATTGCATTTCATTAGTCTGTTACTTAGCACTCATCAGTAGGGACACTATATAGACAAAAGTATTGGGGCACACCTCTTAATCACTGAATTCAGGTGATTCACTTAGTCACATTTCCACGGGTATATAAAATCAAACACCTAGCCATGCAGTCTGCCTTTAAAAATATTTGTGAAAGAATAGGTTGTTCTAAAGAGCTCACTGAATTCCAGCATGGTACTGTAGTAGTCTGCTACCCTTGCAACAAGTCAGCTCGTGAAATTTCTTCTCTCCTCAACATTCCGTGATCAACTGTAAGCAGTATTACTGCAAAGTGGAAGAATTAAGGAACCACAGCAACTCAATCATGGACGACCACATAAAGTTACAGAGTGGGGTTGCCAAGTGCTGAGGCACACAGTGCGTAAAAGTTATCAACACTCTGCTGACTCAATAATTACAATAACCCCTCCTCTGGCATGAACATCAACACAAAAACTGTCTACCAGATGCTTCATGACATGGGTTTCATGGCTCAGCAGCTGGCTGCAAACCTTACATCACCAAGCAAAATGCAAAAGCAAAGTGTGAGATGGAATGGCATAAGGAACACCACCACTGGACTCTGAAGCAGTGGAAATGTGTTCTGCGGAGTGAAGAACAATTCTTCTATATCTGGCAGTCTGGGTTTGGTGGAGGAGGGATAATGCTATGGGGTTGTTTTTCTGGGGTTGTCCTTAGTTCCACTGAAGGGAGATCTTATTGCTTTGGCTTACCAAGACATTTTAGACAATTCCATGATTCCAACTTTGTGGGAACAGCATGACTGTGCAACAGTGCACAAACCAAGGTCCATAGAGGCATGGTTAGGTGAGTTTGGTGTAGAAGAACTTGACTGGCCTGCACAGAACCCTGACCTCAACCCCATCAAACACCTTTGGGATGAACTAGAATGGATCTTGAGAGCCAGGCCCTCTTGTCAAAAATTCCCACAGACACACTCCAAAATCTTGCAGAAATTCTTCCCAGAAGATTGAGAACTGCTGTATCTGCAAAGCAGTGCCCAAGTCCATATTAATGCTTATGGATTTAGACAAGGATGTCAGAAAATCTCCCATAGGTGTGATGCGTAGGTGGCCCAATACTTTTGTCTGTATAGTGTATCTGTGTCTGCATTTTACACCCAAATAGTTTATGAATGTAGCATAATAACCTAGTTTGCAAGCACTAGCTGATAACTTAAGACAGAAATAACCACAGAGTAGATGCTAAAGTAGAGTCCAAAAGTCACTGCGTGACATCACAATGGCTTCATCAGTCATTACATACTGTCTGTGGGGACCTACACACTCACTGCCCAGGCAATGAAGATGAAACTGTTAACAGGGCAGATAAATACACCGTCACAAACTGCAAGTGGCTCATGCGTGATGACTGAGAGGTATTAATATTTTTATGAGTGAAAAATGTTTTCTTTTCTCCTGCATTTGCAGAAGTATGAGTGATGGGATTTCCAGGGTTTTTGACACTACATTTACATTCACAGATTCCTAATGAGGAGAAAAAGGATCTTAGGTGCAAAATCGAAGGGATGCTCCTCTAACTTAAATTTAGTTAAACTGTAAAATCAGATTCATTTTTTAAGACCTACAGATACCCTTTAGGAACATTAACGCTTATAAAACTCTTATACTACAGTTTGTGTAAATTCCCTCAAAAACAGAACAAAACCAGGTCATCTAGATGCAAAAATCCTTAAAAAGGAAAGCCTGTCACGTATAATTTACATCGACAGCATGGTTATCCGTTGGTTCTGGCAGTGTTGAATTTAATTACATCAATGTTCCACTTTAAAGGAGACATGTCATGCTTTTTATGATTTTCAGTCAGTTATATATTCTGTAATACAATCTGTCATCCATCTGCAAATTCTAAAACTTGCAAATATGTTTGTACAAGTCAAAAGTCAGGCTTCAGCCAGCACTGAACGCCTCATTAACAGAGTTACCCCCACTTCACCATGAAACTGACGTCAGCTAGTTCATGCAGTGGCACAAATAGGCTTTGTTGTTTATGATACTGCTCAGGCTGTTGGAACATGCATGTATGTACTTGGGAAAGTGTCATTTTGGGTAAAGAACAAGAAAAAAAGTGAGACAAGGCACAAAAAAGATAGATAAAAAAGACAAATAAGGTGTATTTTTAGGATCTATAAGAAGAGTTTCATAAAGAAATATAGTCCTGGAGAAGCAACTTTTCACAGCACACTATGCAGTCGTCTGACAAGCTGAACCAACATGGCATGTTTGGAAGGGTTGCAAGGAGCAAGTCTCTTCACTATAAAAAGAACATGGTAAATGGTTAAAGATTACAAAGTTGCTTCTGAACAAACCAAAAGATGTCTGGAACAATGTCCTTTGGACAGATGAGACCAAAGTAGAGATGTTTGGCCATAATTCAGAGCATATCAGCACCAACTGTCAGCAACAACTCTTACCAACTGTCAAGCATGGAGGTGGAGGGGTGATGATTTGGGCTTGTTTTGCAGGCACAGGAACTGGGCAGCTTGCATTCACTGAGTCACACATGAACTCCTCTGTATACCAAAGTATGCAAATATGAGGCCACCTGTCCAACAGCTTGGCTAAAATTGGGTCATGCAACAGGACAACTTTCCGCAACACACTAGCAAATCTATAGCAGAATGGTTGAAAAAGAGAAGAATTAAGGTGTTGGAGTGGGCCAGTCAAAATTAAGACCTCAACCTGAACAATGTGGTGGTAAGAGAGCTGTGCATAAACAATTGCCTGTAAACCTCATGAAACTGAAGCAACACTGAAAAGAACATTGGGCCAAAATTCTTCTACAACATTGTGAGAGACTGATACAGAAAACAACTACTTCAAGTTATTGCTGCTAAAGGTGGTTCTGTTAGCTACTGAATCATGGGGTGTACTTCAGTTTTCACAGGAATACATGAAGTCATATGATTGATTATATAGCTGGGGAAAAAACATCCGCTTTAATATTTACCAAGCACTGTGGATAGAAGAGGACAGTATAAGCAGAGAACAGTAATGTAATGCTCTTTTACCTCTGTGACCTCCATGACTTTGATAGCTGCCAGTTGGCCTGTCTTGACATGACGACCCTGGTGGCAAACAGAAAGAACAACACGTTATTTCTACTAATTTTTTAAAGATGAGAACTTTAAACTGCAGTGGATGGAGAAGAAAGTAAGATGCTTGGAACTGTCGAACTGCAATTAAACTGTATGAACTACTTTATAAAATTTTTTAAAAATCCATTTCTATTTCACATTTAAACATGTACATCACAGCATCTCAGTAACATGTACATGTTTAAATGTGGCACACCAGAAACTGGTGAATATTCTTCATGAGTTCATAGTTCTCAAATCACAAGAACAACTGTGCAAACCAAAAAAAATCAGGAAGCAACTGGATGAGAATACAAAAGATTAGGCTCTAAACATTTAACGATTTGATCTCAAGATTATAACAACTGGCCCACACTGGAATCTATAATCAGACCAACACTCACGGCATCTCTGTAACAACATCTTCTGAGTGAATGCCTGGATTGTGATATAAGTCTCAGTTTTTGTGGACATGGGTAAGTCCACCTAATTTCATTTTCTCTTGAAAGTCAGAGTCAGAAAAAAGAGGACATGATGAGAGAGATCTGAGTTTGTGTGTGTGTGTGTGTGTGTGTGTGTGTGTGTGTGTGAGTGTGGGAGAGCGATAGAGAGAGAGAGAGAGAGAGAGAGAGAGAGAGAGAAAGAGTTCAAGCCAGAAAACTGTAAAGAGCTGTAAAGTGCAGTCAGGTGAAAAAGGAAAAATTGAAAACCTTGTCATGAGTCAGAAAGCTGACAAGATACTAGAGTAGCTACTCTATAAGCCTTTAAGCTATGATGTATGACAGGTCTCTGAGTGTGTATTTGTATGTGTGTATGAAATAGACCACTGGGCTTTACTTTTTGAGCTTTACTCAATCAGTCCACAGTCAATATTCATGTACAGAGACAGAAAGTCAGAGCAACAGTGAGCCTAAAATGAGCAAAAGTAATACATGTGCCTATTTATCTTCTTCTGTCCTTAGCAGCCAATTCTTAGAAACACTCATGGTCCATTTCCAAAAACGTATTACTCACAGGAAGAATTGCTCCATTAGGTATTTCACAGGACATAGAGGACAAGCAGGGTGTTGAAACATATGTGTCTAAATTAACCATTTCCACATCTGAAAAGTTTTCAGGAGTTTGCAACAATAAAACTCAACAGCCCAAACACATCTGTCATAACCCAGCTGAATGGTGGGTTGTGTATTTAGTAATATTACATTGATCTATTTCATAGCTCTGTGAAGACTACATTTACAGTTAGTCTGTTCCCCATCTATGAATAGAACAGAGAAGTCATTCAGCTGAACTGGCATGAATGGCACTTACCAAATCAAACTGAGCTAAGGGGCATTCACAGATTTACTTTTATTGGATCCGTTACTACAAATACCATCCATTTAGTTCAGATCAAGCTTTTGCTGCTCCATTTCAAACATGGGAAGTGGCTGGACTACTTCGCAGAATGTGGTAAATAACAAATGGGAAGCTTGGGGAATATTTATTATCTGAGCAAATAGATTGCGTCAAAGATAAATTGTGGCGGTAGCTCAGAGCAGAACTAAGAAACATCCAGCGGTAAAAAAAATACCAACATGCTGGCAAACGCAAGCAAACATGGGCATGAGCTAAATTTTATTGTTAAGGGTTATAAAATCCTAAAATTAACCACTATAGTGTTATTTTAAACACTGTTACACTTTGGACAAATTACAACTTGCTGGTTAAGTCTGACATTTTTGCTCCTTCAGAAAACAAGCACTGACGTACAATTAAAAGTTCAAAGCAGTCAAAAGTCTTGCATCTCCACTGAAGCAATCAGTGTCGAAGTTCTACCAGCTGTTACCATCAAGCATAGCACCCAGGCATCGATGAATAAGAGGATTTTACGTGATCAAGTGTTTTTTGTAGTTGGCTGTAAGCTAGCAAGCTAGTTGACATCTAAATATTATGTTCTGGCAGAAGTACTGATTTCTGATGCGACATTTAGATGGTAGGGTCTGCATTACCATGAAAGCATGGATCCATTCTGCCTTGTATTGACAGTTCAGGCTGGCGGCAGTAATGTAATGGTGTGGAGGAAATTTTCTTGGCACACTTTGGGTCCCATAGTAGCAACTGACCATCATTTAAAGCAACACACCATACTTTAGTATTGTGTGACTGACCGTGTCCATCCCTTTATGATCACAGTTTACCCATCTTCTGATGACTGCTTCCAGCAGAATAACACACCATGTCATGGGGCTCAAATCTTCTCAAACTCATTTCTTGAACATGGCAATGTGTTCACTGTACTCCAATGGTCTCCATAGTCCCAAGATCCAAATACAGTGCATTTGTGATGTGAAGGAATGGAAGGTCGTGGATCTCATGAATTAGCTGACATTTCTGCAGCAACTGTGTCTACAATGTCAATATGGAGAAAAATCTGTGAGGAATGTTTCCAGCACCTTGTTGAATGCATGCCAGAAAGAATTATGGTAGCTATGAAGGCAAAAGGAGGTCAAACCCATTACTAACAAGGTGTATCTAATGAAGTGGCTGGCAAATGTATTTTGGAAGTTTTACCATGAAAATTTCATTTCTAAATTTCTTCACACTGTACACTTGTATCTTGCAATAAAAAAAAGGCTATTCTATGACAGATGCATTTCTTCAGTAAAACACACACTGAGGGTCTGCCGGTGATGTACACCATCTGTCTGATTAGCAGAGACAAGTGCCTTCATAAGGCAGGAAGAGAACACTCAAAAAGGCAAAACTGCAGACAAGAGTGTCTCCATCCACAAAAAAGGCTTGCATTTACTATTAGAGGTGGGAACCACCAGAGACACCACGATACAGTATTACCACAACACTTAACTCATGATACAATATTGCTCCGACTTTAAACATTTTGTAATATGTTCAGTATTGAAATAACAATTGTAATATATAGTGATTTTGCACCTTTTACAACTGCAAATTATGTCCCAAAAGGTAAACTTTGTTTATGTCTGTTGTATCTAATAAGAAAGTTCTGTCTGTTCATTAGACTTCAGTTATTTTTGTTGCTAAAAAAATGGGAGTGTCGAGCAGACAGCCTGACCATCACTGTGATTAAAACTTGTCATAACTGTTGCATGCACCTGATAAACTAAACTGTTTGTATTACAGTCTAGTCCAACTCACACGCAACAGCAGTTGCTGTTCCTCTGTAAGATAATGAGCTCTTATAGTAACATGAATTCAGAGCCCGTGACGTCCACATGTTGCAAGATAATGGGGGCAGCAGTGGCTCAGTCTGTCAAGAGACTTAACGGGAAACCAGAGAGTTGCTGAGGACTGCTGGCTCAAAACTCGCCTGGACCTGGACCAGGAGGCCACCTCAGGACCCGCTAATTGAAGACCCCGTTCTGGACCTATGTATGTGGAGGTAGACTGGAGGCCGGCGAAGTGTTGACTTATCCCCTCTCAAGCACTGCCAAGGTGCTCACATTTACTCTCGCTGACACCCGTGATGGGCAGCCTTCTTCCATTACTCTTCACTGCATGTGTGTGCATTTGTGATTTCTAATTTCCCTATAAAGGATCAATACAAGTATTTTAAAATAATAATGTAACCCTTTTTGCTGTACTCAAACCTGGGTATGACTGTGACTGTGTGTGTCAGATCTCTGGGCTCCAGGGCTAAGTAATAAAAGGTTCCAGTTGTATTTGAAATTTACATAATAGGTTATCAATATTTGGTGTCCTATGCAAAATATCACCATCCAATGCTCTATCGATTTTTCCCCACCCCTATTTACTATGTTGCTATAAGGTTTTAGTAACAGCATTTGCCTACCAAAAAGCCACAATCCTAAACTTAATCTCAACACTGAAATCCTTGTTGTCAAAACAGATATTAAATTTACAACATGTTAACATGTTGGTGTGTGGGACACTTAGCACCTAAAAGCTTTAGCAGGGTTTTCAATACTTAGCATAAAACATACTAGACGTGAATAGTGCTAATAAAAATATGAAAGATATCTGATTAGCTTTAGAACTCACAACTATTCAAAATGCAGGCAAAATGGCAACTGTAGTATGCTGAGAAGACAAGAGTCTAAGCTTGAACCCAGAAACAGGGAAAGTACACTATCTCTTAATAATTTTGTGAAAAATTGGACTTGTTAGGCAGTATAGTGCTCTTTGAATAAAATTAGCTCATTTTCTACTTTGTTTTATTTATGTTTATTTTTCAAGACAGCCGAAACCCCAATAACTGGTGAGAGTGCATTTTGAGTTGTCAAGTGACTTGAATGCTCACAAGTGGTAAACAAGGGAATCTTTGGGATCTTCAGCCCAGGGGAGATGAGTAAAAAAAGGCTGCAGAAAGCCTGAGAGGTATTCGTGTTATGTGAAGTGTTAGTGGTTACACAAGATTCTTAAGATTCTGCATCCTTGGGACCACTGTGTTTGTTATGCAGTGCTTTCTATGGCAAAAACAAGTTTTTTTATTAGGAATTAAAAAGCGTGCAAATGTTTTAGTCACTACAGTGAAAATGAAAATTATAACCACTGG
This sequence comes from Etroplus canarensis, assembly GCA_015106775.1. NCBI lineage: Eukaryota > Metazoa > Chordata > Actinopteri > Cichliformes > Cichlidae > Etroplus > Etroplus canarensis. The sequence goes on from VUQH01031929.1 coordinate 75,814, forward strand.
CATCCTATGACTTGCTTCACAATAAAGTTTATTAAAAGTGTTGCCCAGTCAGCCCAGCAGTCATAAAACAGATGCCCTTTCATCTGATATACATTGCACTTTCCTGAAAGTGAGTTTAACTGTGTGAAGCTCATTGACCCTTCTTCATTCTGTCCTTGATTCCCAAGACAAGGACACTGTCTCCATAAATGCAAACAAGTGTGGCACACAATAAGCCACTGGCCTGATTATCATAAATAAGGAAATGGCCTTCCTGTCCATTCAGATTTGATGAGGTCTGCCTACTGCCACTACAGCGAACAAATGTGAAATGTTCAACTCTCAGCTGATCTACTTGGTATTAATGATATGCAGCATGGACGCATGCACACACACATTTAAAGAGGTCTGTGTTCTCCATCAGAATTAATTGGAGAAAGATTTTTTGCTTTTTGACACTGAAGACCAATGAATCACACACACAGGCCCATGTGCAGACACATTACAATGTTGTAAAGTGATAGGGATCAAATAAATCTGGACACAAATGCCTGTCTCTGTTACTGTCACTTGTTCTTCATCACAGACGCTCACACATACACACACACTGTGACAGAATAGGAAAACACTACAAATATTGTGCTAGTGAAAAGGTTACTATAATATATTCATGTATATGCTAATTAGATACAAGAGAGACATTTATAATGCAGACAGCACAGGGACAAATGAGAGAAACACTTACTGCATCTCTCTGCTTCTTTCTGTCTCCTCTTTCTATGTAAATCTCTGTCAGATTCTGTCTCACTTGCATAACCCTCATTGTATCTGTCTTCTACAAGAACAGTAAGTTGGTTAGATATGTGCACGTGCCTATGATTACGTCTCCTAAAAAACCTGAATGTGGCAATGATGGTATTTAAAGGCTACTCTGAAAAATGAACCCAACACAGGGGTATCCTAAACCTGTGTTCTTTTATTAATAGCCAGCAGGGGGCGACTGCACTGATTTCTATCAGTACCTCCCTTCTCACCCCAATATCGTGCCAAAATACTCAACTTATGTCTTCATAACGGAACTTCACGAACCAAAAGGTGACATTACAGTAGCTACGTTCATCTTTTATATAGTCTGTTGTTGTAAATGTGTGTATTTTTTATGTACATTCTTGTGGTGGATTTTTAAGCTGAGTTTCCACTTATGCTAATGTGATTATGAATCAAACAGAAATTCGACAGAAATTCATTGTGGAATGGCCTCTGGAGAGCAGTTTTCACAAAAAAGATAAAAACTAGTTATGATGCATTTATCACTTCTTGCGATTCTTTACAGAGCAATTACATGAAAGATACAAATTCTTTAGGAAATAAAAGGAAAATGTTACAAATTCACATGACATGTTACAAGCTATTTATAACTATCATTTAGCGATGTGTCTTACCTGTCTCGTCACTGCTTAATGAACATTTGTGACACTTCCTGGAAAGAAAAATTAGCCGAACCAGCCCGATGTAGTTACGAAAGATTTCAATTAATTTATGACATTTATTAAGCTATTATAGAAGTCTACGACATCTCTGCGACATGTTGTGAAGGTTTGCAAAACAGTAACCCTTCGGGAAAGTTTTGAAAATTTCAAAACTGGCACCCCAGCTTCTGTGACAATATGAGGTATTTACGAAGCCTTGCAAATCAATGCAACACTCCGTAAATTCAATCATGAAGAACTTACAACATGTTTGGGATTCATTACCAAGCAGCATGAACCAAATTTGCGCTGATTCATAGTCACTTTCACGTATGTGAGAACTTTAACCATTTCAGCAATAGATTTAGGTGAAGTATAGTGTTTGTTACAATGATTAAGGTAGGCAGGGTAGGCATAATATTTGTTGGAAAGCTTACTGTTTCTTTGGAGTCTTTTTGGAATTAGGAAATTTTGACTGCAAGCAGGTGAAACTTCTGAGTAGATCAAATGTTTGTTAACCTACAACTGCTGTCTGTTGTGCTCATTTTCTGTATGTAAATACCACGATAAAACTATTACTTCAGTGGACTGAAACATGTAGCTAAATTCAGCCAAGTTAGCCTGAATATACAATGTAACCATATCTAAAATGCACACGTAGATATATGGGCAGTTTGGTCAACAGGAAAACAACAGAGCCAGTGAAGATTCACTAGCTGGCTTTACAGAGCCAAAAGGCTGCAATGCCTTCATTAGATGGACCGTAATACTCGGAAAAGGTAAATTTAAACTCATCACAGCCATAAAAGAGGAACTGAGAAAATTAAGCAGCTCCTGTCGTGTTCTGTGCATGGGGCCAAGTGATTATCAGCGTGGCCAGTCATGTGGGATCATTATCTGTGGGGTGCAAGCCCCATGATCATTTTCTTTATTGTTAACATAAAAATATTATTTAGTGGAGCTTTTAATGCCCAATTTAAGGAATCCACATCAGAAACATGTTCATGCTAAGACCTAATGAAAAAATGCTCTTGGTAGCTTTTAAAAGTCTGAGAAAATAGCTGACAACATTACGGTCATTACAAACTTAGGATGTGGGATGTATATTATGAGTCAAGAATATGACCAGGCAAGTAAATTGCGTTACGGGAATTTCAGGATTGAAAAAGTCTAATGCTTATTTCATACAGTCTGGGCCTGTCCGCATATATCATATTGATATCTCATTTTTAAATGAGTTTTGCCATTGTATCAGTGTTACTAAAGTTCAATGCTGAATCACTGGTGTACTTTTAATTAGTTTTGGCATTTGGAAAGTGCAGTTAGGGAGGGCAGATACTTTTCTGGATGTTTTAACTATTGGGCTTATTCTCACTGCTCTGGGACAGACGAGTAATCAGCACAAGCTGTAGTTCTAACCCTCATGGGGGGTTGCTTTCCTCTTCTCCCTCTAGTTTTCATATGTCTCTCTCTCCCTCTTCCTTCCTCCCCTCCTCCCTGTCTCTCTGCCTTTCACCTCTGCCTTCCTTCCTTTGCTCTCGCTCACTTTCCTCTACTTTTTTCCCCCTTTGTCTCTGGCTCGCTATTTCTGTCCCCCTCTGTGCAAACACAGTATCTCTATTTTGCAGAATAGTTCCTCTGTGAGTGTGTGTCTCAGCTCACACCTTCACTCATGACGCCCTTTTTTTAAAACCAAAACTTTCATTTCAAAATATGTTATTAATTTCTATTTTCCAAACTTGAATGGGACAGTGATTTAAATAACTGACATGGCTAATGAAGAGGAAACTTCTCATTATATTCTTAACATTTAAAAAAAAGCCCCTCGTTTGTCTTAGCTTTGGCAGGTGCTGTTCAAAATTTAATCCTTTAGGAAGCTTGGGCTATGTAGCAGCAGAATGTGTTGTGGTGTGGGAAGGGAATAGTTTGCTTTTTAACACAGATTGATAGTTGGCTGAAATCCACATCTTGACTTAACTTTGGTCAGCAGATCAGCCCATGGGCAAGACAGGAGTGATGATATGTGAATAACAAAAAGGGAAGCAATACTACTGAAACCAGAAAGATTTGGGGAAGTGTAAGTGATTCACTGAGGTACTATAGCCAGCTGTTTCATGGTTTCTACATGGAGTCACCAAAGTTTGCAGAGACGCTCAAGGAAAACTGTAGAGGGAACGTACATATCCTTGACCTTTCACAGATGCAATTAACATTTAAATATTGCCTTTCTAATTATACCTGCAAAAGTTTTAATTCATGATATTACCATGATTTACCTATGAAGGTCAGTTTCACACCACTTGACCAAGAAAATATTCCAGCTACTTTATGTTAGTCACAGAGACTATAGTAGTGTCAGATTTGTATACAGTAAATTACACAGATAGAATAACATCCTCAAGCTACAGCAGTCACTGTAGTCAGTGTTACTAAGGGAAAATTGTGTTGCATCAGCAGTGTTCTGATGTCTAGCTTGAGTGGAGTTTCACATTTTCACATTGTAAAACACACAGACACAGACACAGACACATTCTCACACACATTCTCACACACAGATGACTCTATAGCACTGGCTTGCAGGGAAGGGAAGTTCTTTTGCAAACAGGGATACGCCCTGTGCATGTGTGTGAATGATGTGTATATGGTAAGTAAGATAGCACGCACCAAGAATGTCCAACACAGCATTTTAACAACTTTATATTTAGACGTATCAACCGCATTTGACCTATTTAACTACCAAGCATCTCCTTGCTTTTTGGGTTTAAATAAACTTGTGTTGTGTCCTAGTATTAAACCTGAACACAGGGCAAAGGATAAAATAGGGCAAATAAATTTAAAAAATGGCTGTTCCCCCACATTTCTGAATAAGCTAAGCTCTTGACATTGTCAGGGTTGAATTTCTTCATCTTAAGGCATACTGTTAGCATGTGACTTCTACAGCACATAATACACTCTTTAATGCTTATATGCATTTGTGTCTCTGAATAAGTTGGACACAAATGATTCTGTCCCTGTGTGCATGCGTTTGTAACATGGAAAAAGCTGACTCTTCATAAGGTCAAAGACAAATCAACTAAATGTAAAAAGGGGAGCTTTTTAAAGCTCATTCCCAGCTCAATAATTTCCCTGTTTGACTCTACAAGAGTAAGTATGCATTAGTAACAGTTCAAAATAATTATGTTTTAAAAATCTTCAAGTCATTTCATTGCTTGGCTGTATTGCACAAACTAATGAGAATAAAAATTCATCGAGATGTCAAGGAGGCTCACAAACAGTCATATCAAGACCAGCTCTAGTTCCTGACTTTGAGCCCTAACCTCAATTAATGCATTATTATGCCATAAATAAACCTGATGATGGCATTTGTGTACAGATGTACAGAACTGGCACAAGAAAACACTAATTTCAGGAACATTACAACCAAGACCAATACTCTTAGGAGTAGCAGTTCTTGTGAAAATGGAAAAGTGCCGGTAATTGACAAATGCGACCTTTACCTTTGGCACAGTTTAGGTGAAGACCCACTAGGTGACAACTGTGAGCAAGTTTCACCAAGTTTCACTGACCAGTGTTCTTGGTAGTACTGATTTTTTAAATTGCAGTCCTTCAGCTTATTAGATTATTTGTGGAAATGGGTAATATATTTAATTTTCAAGCATCTCCACATCTGCACTTCTCTTTTCCAACATCCATACAAGCATTCTTCACATACAACAGTGAAGACACTGTGCTTCCTACATCTGTGTTTTGGCTTTTTTTTTTAAGCTGTTATTGCTCTGACGTCTCTAATTATCACATTTCGTAAGATGTGGTTGAAAACAAAAGCAAGTGCGCTGGAGGTTCTGCAAGTTTCTAAGTAGTTCCTGGCCTCTCTTCCTGGGGCAATTTGGATGAAAAGGCCCAATTGTCTTCAGCCCTCTCTGCTGTGTATCTGTTCTAACTGTGCCTGTCTTCAAGTGTCAGAAAATCTTGTCTGCTGACCAGGAGGCAGTTCCACTGGATTAAAACAAAAATGAGGATGAGGGGCTCACGTTGCTTCTGTCTCTATACCGATGAGCACTGCGCTTTGATTGACACAGTATCAGATGCTTAACCAACAAACGCAAAAACAAGTCATGGTAAAATTTAGCAATCACTACAGTCAACTCCTGATGTTAGATGTGGGTCAAATGTAAAGCTTTAGTTTAATGCAGAAGTAACTGTGAACATAACTTAAGCTGGACTATGACCTATTTAACCAAACAACATACAGAGGGTCATGGTGGTTGACAGCAATAACAAACTGCACATTACTCTGCACATAAAAACACCGTCACAGTGGCTCCTGCTCCACTTTCCTCCTCTGCTCCTTCAAAGTCTCATTTTTCAAGGACTTTTTTCCTGTCACAGCTACCCTCATTTAATTTTCCACCTATACAGATCAACTGATTCACATAGGCTACAAAGAAAAGTTTGTCGCTGGTTACATTTGTTCCAGCGATTCCTTCTAACACCATTTCTATTCCTGTCTACCTGAACCTGTTGCCTCCAGTTTTCTAGTTATGTGGTATACATTGTTGTGAACATGTAACTGCATTGTATTAATATAGAAGAAAATTAAAGAAAGTTCAAGTTAGATTTAACTGGGTAAATGTGTGTTTTCATACACTACTGTCTTTAAAATATGTGTGCTTTATATAGCACTAGAACCATGTTGGCAGCGATGTTGTATATTAGAGCTCATCTAGATACCATCAAAGATATGCCCCATCCAAACTGGTTGAATTGGACAGCAAACAGAATTTACCCAGCCAGGTTCTTAATTCAAAGTCCAGCAGTGTGTTTCTATTCAGACACTTCTGTTAATGACCTTCTACAAAGTACACTAAGCACACCACCTACGTATCTGTGTGAATCCAACAGGGTAATTCTTTCTCAAATCCAACATAGCAAGCCGTACATATATCTGAAGGCAGGACTGCAAGGTTTGACTGTCATTGTTGTGCTAGCTGCTGCATTTTGTGAACGACTGCAATGATTCAAGCCTCACATAATACTGCATTCTTTCAGAGTGGAGATGTCAATGTAAAATCATAACCACCAAACAGTGCCACAGCGAATGTAACATCAATGTCTAGCTTTTGCTAGACATTGCTGGTCTGTTGATTGAGGATGAGGAATGTAGAGTGTTCTACACTCTACTTTCTAACTGTTATCTGTAAACCATCCCAGCAGTCATGGAGCAGTTTGTGGAGCCGTGTTTGCTTGTGTGAATGCACTCAAAATAGTGAGTTTAAGTACAAAAATACATGATTTGAGCTCACACAAGGACATAGGAGGTATGTAACTGACAGCAAGTGAGTGGATGCAATGTTCCTCCTTCATGCTCTACCCAGGCAGCACCCCTTCGCCTAAAACAAACTGCTCTACATGCAAGAAAAGGAAATTTCAGACAATGCTCGGACTTGATTTTCCAGCCATTGTTCAGTGTTCTTGAGTGAAAACAGCCGGAAATATAAATACATGACTTCTGTCTTAAACTGGCACTGGCAGACTCTAGAGCAATCATCCAGCTTGTTAAGAATTATATGTTCTAATTCAAAAATACACTTGCAGCTCCCATTTTCTCTCTTCTCTTTCAGCCAGTCACAGTAGATGTCTGCTCCTCCCTGAGCCTGGTTCAGCTGGAGGCTCTTCCTGTTAAAAGGGAACTCTTTCTTCCCATTATTGCCAAGTGCTTGCTCATAGGGGATCATCTGATTATTGAGGTTTTCTCGCTAATATTGTAGGGTCATTACCTTGCAATATAAAGCACACTGAGGTGATTGTAACCAGTCATTCTCTGTGGTACTCTAATAATGGATTTTATAGTTTAAGCCCTAAATCAAGCCGTTGCCGGATTTCCTGTTCATCCAACATTACTACACACTTGTATGTGAGTGAATGACACACATAAATAAACAGAGGAAAAACCCAGATGCTTTATAACCATCTCCTGACATCCACAATTAAGTGTTTTTGGAAGGGGCTCTCTATGTGTGTGTGTGTGTGTGTGTGTGTGAGAGAGAGAGAGAGAGAGAGAGCGAGAGAGAAAAAGAGAGTATGTGCACAGCGCCAGTTATTGTTCTCTAGGCCATGTTGCTGTTCTGGTTTCCCGTGATGGAACTGTGAATTTCACCCACACACTGTTAGAAAGTCTACTTTAGAAAACAGACATGCGCAACCTCATTAAGATCTGATTGATTGCCTGTTAGAACTAAACTATCATTATTTCTTTGCCCACAGCAAAGCTTATAAACCACAGAGTACTGACAGAGTGCAAGTCCATTATGACTATTATTACCAACATATTACACGCACATAAGAGATTAAAAAGTAAATTAGGAAACTGCAGAGGGTCAGCCAATGAACTCTTAAACTACTTTAAATGAGTGATGCTTAAAGAACAGCCAAGTATGATTTGAGAATGCTGTTCACAGAGAGGAGATTTAAAACGAAATGCTCTCAGATATGAGGATTGCACAGCCTTGAATCATTAGCCACCCTTAATAAAACAGCTCACAGTTTATCTATATTTGGCATTTTTTCCTTGTTAAAGTACTAATAAATGTGAGTCATGCGGTGAAATTTGTGATTTTCTTCCCCTGTGTAAAAGTACCCTGTGTACAGGCCAACACAGCCATTACTGTCCCGTGCATCTCTTGCAACATTTCCTCTTTCAGGAAATCAAGTTGCAAGTGGCACACACCCTCCTTCTGTCTCATCTAATCCCACACAGACATGCACACCTCTGAGAACTCACCATAGGCTACATTCACCCTTCAGCCCTAACCTCTTAACCTCTGCCTTCATTATTCGTACTTAAATCTAATGCCTGCTTATTCCAAAGCTGTTTTGGGTAAACCAGAATTACACCTGTTGCACATGCATCCTATCCTTCAACTACAAATGCATTCCTTTCCCATAATTCACTTTGGATCAAAGCAATCCTTGTTCCAGCTGTCTGTCCACTGAGTCATTTGTCCTGTGAATGGACTTCAACTCGGTTTTTCTGGACTGCAACTAGTAGTCCCTGTTCTTCTCTGCAACCTCAGTGAACTCTATGCAGTAGTTTCCACCTGCTACAGGTTTTTGGTAAGAGTAGTCATCCAGCTTACAGTGGACCTTCAGAGCTACAGCCACCACCTGCAGTGCAAACATAGTAGGAGTCCGTCCGACTGCAGGACAAGAGACTCTGGGGAAGTAGGCCAATGATACTGAGAACCGAGTATATTGTATGGTAACTCAAGCCACGAATGAAGTTTCAAAAAAGAGGGAGTTGATTGCCCACTCATGGTGTGTGTGGTGTCATTCTCTAAGATGGATGAAAAAAATCTACCTGGGCGGCCCACACAAGTAAAGTTTGTTTGTGGGACGCACTGGCAAATCTTCATCAAAAATTACACAAACACATCTGTTTACTCTTTACCATATAGTAGGTAGAGGGGTGGTCTCTAAAGCTTTTGAGCTGACACACATTTAAAAAGCGACCCCCGTGTACTACAATAATCACACACAAACACTTCGGCTTTTAAAGCTCAAAGATGAAACTAACCCACAAAGGTATAGTGACAGTGTGGTTGGTGTAGCATCAGCTTTTGTGGTGCAGTAAACACATGTGAAAATAAGGCACAAACAGCTGCAAAAACCCAAAAAGGACTGAAGACCTCCTGCAACCACAAACCACTCACTCACACATTTATAAACAGATATTGCGATAAGGAAGTGAGCTCCACCCTGGGTCTTTAAAAGATGCTCTAGATGCATGTGTGTGTGTGTGTGTGTGTGTGTGTGTGTGTGTGTGTGTAATAACTACAGGATATGTCAGTCAACAAAAACATCTTCTTTTTCCTCCTAACTAACTGGAAGTAGCTAAGTTTTACTCGAAATGACGTATTAGAAATGAAACACCATGAATCTGCATATGATAACAGCTGCTAGAGGTTTAAGGGATTGGCTTGTGAGCCAACAACAACAAAAGGCAGCTGTTATTACTGTCATTTAAACAATGCTTAGATTTATAGAATTGCATTTTACACTTAAATGTGTGTATTTGCAGCAGCATTCCAGTTAGCAGTAAACTATCAAGAGGATACTCACCTTGTACACCTGACCGTAGGTTCCATTGCCAACCACTTCAACCAGCTCAAAGATCCCTGCTGGATCCTAAAAGAAATGAGCATAGTGAAAAAAGGATGCACTATGGTGTGGTATAGGAAATGCAGAATTTCAGTAAAGTCGTAATGCAACAGGCTCTTGCCAAGCAGGACTAGATGGAGAGGAACAATACTGAGTTAGGCTTGGAAGGGGACTGAGGAAGTGGGACTGCAAATGTAGATCTGAGCTACAAGTATGACTGCACCAAAATACCCTTACTGGCCACTTCGTTAGGTATACCCGCAGCTGCACGTTAAGGCAAATATCTCATTAGCCAATAGCATGGTGCAACAAGGTGCATTTAGGCATGTAGACATGATCAACACAATTTGCTGAAGTTCATACTGAGCACCAGAATGAAGAAGAAAGGTGATTTAAATGCCTCTGAATGTGGTAAGGTTGATGCTGCAAGACAGGCTGGTCTGAGTATTCCAGAAACTGATCTACTGAGGCTTTCCTGCAGAACTATCTCTAGGTTTTACAGAGAATGGTCCATAAAAGACAAAATATTCAGTGAGCGGCAGTTCTCTGGGTGAAAATGCCTTGAAGAGGTGAGAAGAGAACGGCTGGACCGCTTTGAGCTGATGGGAAGGCAACAGTAACTTAAACAACCACTCAGAAGGTATGCAGAAGAGCACCTCTCAATGTGCAGCATGTTGAACTTTGAAGCAGATGGGCTACATCAGCACAACACAACAATGGGTGTTACTTGGCAGTTAAGAACAGGAAACTGAGGCTACAGATCGTGAAATTGGACAGTTAAAGACTGGAAAAACATTGCCTGGTGTGACGAGTCTTGATTTCTGGTAGTCAGAATTTGGAGTAAACAACATGAATGCAGATTTCCATCCCGCCTTGTATCAACGGTTCAGGCTGCTGGTGGTGGTGTAATGGTGTGGGGGTTACTTTCTTGGTGCACTTAGGGCCCCTTACTACCAGCTGAGCATCATTTAAATGCCTACAGCCTCCCTGAGTATTGTTGCCGACTATGTCCATCCCTTTAGAACCAGGGTACCGATCTTCTGATGGCTGCTCCTAGCATGATAATACATGATGTTACAAAGCTGTAATCTTCTCAAACTGGTTTCTTGAACATGACAGTTAGCTCACTGTACTCAAATGGCCTTCCACAGTCACCAGATCTCAAATAGAGCTCCTTTTGGATGCGGTGGAAGGGGAGATTTCCACCATGGATTTCCAGCCAACAAATCTGCAGCAACTGTGCGATGCAGGCATGTCAATATGGACCAAAATCTGCGAAGGGCGCTTCCAGCATTTTGCTCTATCTATGCCACGAAGAATGAAAGCAGTTTTGAAGGCAAAAGGGACAACCTAGGGGTAGCTGTGGCTCTGGAGGCAGAGCAGGTTGACTTCCAATCAGGAGGTTGGCAGTTCAATCCCCAGCTCCTTCAGCCTACACACCAAAGTGTCCTTGGGCAAGACGCTGAACCACCAGTGTGATAGTTAAAATGTGTTTATGACATATGAATGGGAAAATGAGGCTTGCCAGAGTAGAAAGCACCAATCAATCTACCTAGGAAGGTGGCCAGTGACTGTACATCAGTACAGACTACTACTGGAGGATGAAATTTACAGAAATCATCCTGGTAAAGTGCTAGAAGACTTTAAAACAGTCCAGTTAAAGTTCACCAATTTCAGCTTTAACATGTGCTTGATGCCTAATGTTTAGGTCATGACTTGCGTGGCTACAGCAGCATCATCACCTAATGAGGTACACAACTTGCATATGAAATGTTGACAGCCACTCTGGCAAACAGTGAAACCTGACCAGTCCCCAAATCCAGAAGTAAAGCAGCATTAGCAGGAGAGCATACAGGGGAGATGAAACCACTAACACAGACAATGCACACACTGTTTATCTCAGTGTTACAACTTTTTTCAGCAAGTCCTTGTGTAAATAGTGCAGCTTGTAAACTTTACACAGGGCAGACAGCAGGCACAGCGGCCCCTTCACACACACTGAGTCTGTGGACCAGCTTAGAGCTGGGAGGAAAGAAAAATCACCACTGGACTCCTCAGTTGTTTCATGAAACTACCGTTAAGTTTCAAGCGACACCCACCACATCCTGCGCCGTTTACTTTAACGGCGCATTACAGAAGCGACGCAGCGCTTCTTTACTTACTCTCAAAGCTGCGAGGTCAATGCTGTCCAAACTTCGAGTGGTGTTTTCCCTCGACATCGCTGTCAGAAACTTTGTCGGCGTGTTTGCGTCTCTGAAGAAGACATGGACGCTCGGACTCGCTCTGCCGTTACGCACTGACGGCCGTTTCCCCCACTCGGGTCCATTCTAAAGTTTAGCGAGTGCGCCAAGCTAGACGGCGAAAACACGGCACTTCCTGAGATGCCTTTCAAAATAAGTGCCTGTTGCCCCCCCCCCCCCCCCCCCACCCCACACACCACC
>VUQH01031930.1:0-19316 GCA_015106775.1 Etroplus canarensis
TATTAAGACTATTCTGTATTACAAGTTTTCTAAAAATTGTGATTTATTTATTTATTGATTATAAACCTGTCCTGTTTGGCAGCTTCAGCAAGCAGAATCAGAATCTGAATGCCCCGCTGTGCCAAACACATTCGATTTGCCAAGAGGAGCTTAATGAACTCCCCATGGGCTCCTCTTGTTGGTATATTTTTTTATTTTCAGTGTTTTTTTTTATTGCCCGAATTAGTATAAATTGATGCCAGAGCTGACAGGTAGGGGAAAGAAAAGAGAAAGAAAGAAGAGAGCCCATCAACTGCTGCATCTGTAACAAAACAGTCAAAAAATTAACAGCATCTGAAATAGAAAAAACAGACATATGATACACAGCCATGCAATCTTTGCTATGTGTGTGTGTGTGTGTGTGTGTGTGTGTGTGAAATGTACTTAATACTGAAGATTATGATTTAAATATGCTCATTTAATGGCTGTGGACAAGCATTTATTATTTTTAAAGTTAACAAGTAAGTTAATTAGTAAGTGTAAAAAGTAAATAATTACACTTTTATTTATTTATTTTTTTAAAAAAGGAAAATAAACTGCTATGTGTGTATTTCAGGCACTTTCTTTCCACCAGCCTGAAAAGGTTTTGGCAGCAAAACAGCCCAAAATCCTCCTGTTAGTTTGCATGTAGGATGAGTTGATTTGAGCTCAGGCTGAAGTTTATCCACTTCTAATTTTGCACCGGTTTGCATAAGAGCACTTAGATAACATTATGCTAATCACTTCTGAAGCAACTGCAAAGATAAACCATCAGTTTGCAACACGGTACTTCCCCCCACACTTCTTTAATGTTTGATGGCACTAGCCTGGAAAGCAGAATTAATTCAAACTGTAAGTACAGCACATACCTGCGACTTTAAAACACACAGCAGGCTGCTTTGATGAGCCAATAAGCTGATAAAGCTAATAAAGGAGCGCGACGTGCCGTCGGTCCTCCTCGGGCCTGTGCTGCCGGTGAGTCAGAGGGAGGTCGGAGGTGCGTAGCCTGACAGAAGTTCAAGCAAGCACTTTCACTGCATCTGTAAGTACAGAAAACAGCTGCTGCGCCTGCACACTTCATCTGGATTGTCTGTTTTCACCATTTTCATTTCAGTTTGGGACATTTCTTTGAACTCATTCACCAGTTTCCCAGAATGAGTTTCTGCAATAAAGTGCAAAAGTCTAAAGCCACCCCTCCATTTCCTTATAATTTGCATTCGTGGAGCCAGCATCTGTCCTAATTGGTCTTGGGCAATAGTTCAAAGTTCTTCTTTGGACACTGGCTGCTTTTTTTTCTACATCTTCAGTCCAGCCCCTTGCATCTGACCATTTTAAGAGGAATAGTTTTATCTTTATGTTGACCCATGAGTGTGTCAGTTGGGTCATGGTTGAGCTGCTGTGACAGACATGGCTGCTCACCACAGATTACGATTTTCAGCCAATCTTGTGGCCTCGTTCATGTTCATTCCTGTCCACTCTTCTAAATCAGTTTGCCAGCATCTTGCTGGCCTCCCTCTTTCTCGTTTGACTGATGTGATGCTCTGAATGATGTTTTTTGTCAAGGCTGCTGTGTCTAATTTTGTGTACTGTAGTTTCCGCTTCTTCATCTGGTCTAGTAACATCTGTGTAGTTCCAAGTTGTTCCAGGAACCATTCGTTACTCCTGTGTTCTCTCCATGATACTCTCAAAAGTCGCCAGTATGTCCACAATTCAAAGGCTTCTTCACGGCTTTTTTAGAGAAATACCAGGATTCACAGCCGTATGAAGCTATAGCAAAAGCAGAAGCTCTGGCTATACAAAGCTAAAGCTTGTACTGACTGCTGAACTTTTCCAGATTGCTGTCATGTTCTGTACTGCGTTTTGAGCGATGGTAAGTCTTCTGTTAATTTCTTGCGTGCAATTTCCTTCGCTGTTGATGATGGAGCCAAAGTCCTTCACCTCCTCCAGCTCTTCCCCATTGAGCATGTATTTGCTGAAGTCTGTTCTCTTCTTATCTGCCACCATGATCTTGGTCTTCTTGGCATTAAAAAGAAGTCCTTTTTCTTTGCTCATTCGTTGTGTATGAGTGAATAAGTTTAGTAGATCTTCTTTGCTTTCACATAGTAGTGTTGTATCATCTGTATAACCTATGAATTAGTCAAGCATAATAAGGATGTCCTGGGTATGAAGTTAAAAGACATCCAGTGGTGAGGCAGTTTTCGTGAATGTGCAATTACCCCTTAATCGCCACTACTCCCAGGTCTCCACCTGTTTTAGGGTGCCAGCTATGGCATAAATAGTGAAGAAGGAGCGGAAGCGGAAGAAGGTCCCGCAATGACACCCCAATGACAGCCGGATGAAGGTTACTCACCGACACCCCAACGGAACAAGATGTGGAAGGACCTGTCCACCCACCACATTAATTAGGTCACGAGCACAAGGTGACTCAGCAAAACCATGAATTATTCAAGCATAATAATAAAAGGCACCTAACACAAGGGATGAGCCAGTGCTGTGTCGACACATAAAAGACAACTTAATAAAGAACCAATCGTAAACTGTACCTTGTTACTAGCAGCCTGTTGGAAAAACACGGTTTGTTCCCATGCCTTTAGCTGAATCTAAAAAAACGTCATAACACACTTTGACAGCAACAAGGTGATTCCCAAGGAACTGTTAGCCCAAAACTTGGCATGTCTCAGCATTGTGTGCAGTGTGTCCCTAAATGTTTGAGGAAACTGGACAAGTGGAGGTAAAAGAAGAGCTATCTACATCAGAATAACTGCATCTGAAAGCCATGTCCTTAAGAAATTGGAAAAATCCAGCAAAGATCTGATATAGGACCTGGGAGATACATCTGGCCCTTCAGTTGATCCACCTACTGTTTGCCAAAGCCTCGTCAGAAATGGTATGAATGGGAAGGGGGCTGTCAAGAAGCCATTCTTAAGGGAGGGAAACAGGGAAGGAGAGGAGCTGGGCTGAAAATCATTGGCAACAGGTCTTATGGAGTGATGAAGCCATATTTGAAATATTTGGTTCAAAACATCTGCGATATGTACGGAGGAGGGCAGGAGAGAGGTACAAGAGAGAGTGTCTGTAGCCATCTGTAAGACACAGTGGAGGCTCTGTCCTGGTTTGGCCAGCGGTGATGGCATTATGACTGCAGAACAATATCAGATTTTGATCCATCACACAATACCATCTGGAAATCATCATGACAGTGATCACAAAATGCACTGCCAGTGCAGTAAAAGCCTACCTGAATAGACAAACACACAGTGAAACACTATCAGTCGTGGGTTGGCCTCCCCAGAGCCCGGACCTCAACATTACTGAAGCAGTGTCTGATCATCTTGACAGAGAATGGAACAAAAGGCAGCCGACATCCAAAGAAGAGCTTTGGGAAGTCCATCAAGACAGTATTCCTGAAGACCACTTGAAGAAAGCTCACCTAAGAGATTTCAGGCTGTGTTGAAAGAGGGTGCCCTTACCAAATGCTGAATCATACAAACTCAGTTTTTGCCTTTAAGTGCTGCATTTCCATTTATGTTTGCATGCACCCATTACCCATTTTTTCCTAGCAACATATAAAGAAATGAGGGTGGCTTGAAACTTTTGCACAGTATTGCATCATAATACATTGTAGACTATATCATTGCCTAATATCAGTGCAAAGATGTCTTCAAATATTCTTCCTGACATACCCCACTTCAGAAGCTAAGGAAGATTTCCCACAATATTTTATCATTTCACATAAATAAGGCTCAAAGTAAAATTTGAGTGAAATAAGGCCAGTGCTGCAGCACTATCGAGTTCTGCTTTATTATCCCCACATAAATCACAATATTTCAGCTTAGTTTTACTCACATTTGCTCCGTGTCACAGTTTGTGAACCACTGGTCTGCACTCAACAAGACTGGCTGGTGGCAAGTAATCAGTGGAGGCTGCAATACTTGTACATATTTTATTTGTTGCAGTATTTGCACATAAAGCACATTTGGTGTTTTCAGTTAAATGCAACTGGGCCCCAAATAAGGGAGGACATGCACAGTCATTTCTCAAGTTTGTATACAGAAAAGTAACATTTTCTTCAGTGATTTTTACCTCACATAACAGATTCCCCAAAAACAGCGTAAATACTGCTAACAATGCATGAATGATTCCTAAATGTATAGTGCAAGACATGTAGAAACCAAGCAGTGAATTTGAAGTTTAAAGATAAAGGTATAAATCGAATTTTAAACTGAAAAGAGCCAAAAGGAACTTAATTAAACCAGGAGAATAAGCAGCCAAAAAAAAAATTGAGTAGAATTTAAGTTCACAGATTTCTCAAAGTCACTAAAAAGTTAAGTTGTACTTTCAACCACACTCAGGACAACTTCTGCTGGTTCAACTGTCAAAGGGCACTGCTGACAACCCACCCAAAAGTAAGGAAAGATTTTCTCAGTGATAGCATGTTTGAAGGTGTAGATGAGTGTATTGTTATGTGGGTCATAGAAAGAAACCTTGCCCTTGTCACAGTCCACTTGCACTCTGATCCTTTGCGGGTTCCTTTTCAGGTTCAGTCGTGTTAAAGGAGAGGTACCTGCGAAGTACATCTTGTGGTAAAAGTACACACACAGGTAGCCATTTTTCAGGACTGAAGAAACTTTCTCTTTTCTCAGGACAGACTCTCTGGCCACGCCAACAACCCACGCCGTGTTATCTCCCACATTCACATCCCAGGCACGCCTGCCCGAGGCGAAGCCCTCTGAGCCCAGCACGCCGGTGTCAGGGTCGAACCTCTCCGGGTTGTCAGGGAGCTTCTGCTTCTCATCGCTGTCACAGAGGCTGGTGAGGTCATCTGACAGGATGAGCCACGGGGCAGCAGTGTTGGGGTCCAGAGTAACTGGGGCTGAAGGAAACATGGCAGACTGTCAGCTGTGGTTACTGTGAGTGTAGTTCATTCGAAATCACTACCTTTTCTCCACCTCAGAAATTCATGAAGTAGTAAAACTGCAGCTGTAAGTTGAAACCAAATTCCCCCTTATGGCCTTAATAGCACATTAGGATAAACTCACTGTATTTGGCAATTTTAAGCATCTTCTCCCACACATTGAAGATCAAAGAGCCAACATGTTTGGCCACGTCGATGAGTGCTCTTGGAGGCATAACTGGATCTTCAACTGGACAGTCAGTACTGCAAAAAGACAGAAAAATGCAGGTTGTGTAACACATTATGTAAGCAAAGCAAAGCAAATATCCAACTTTTCTTTACCTTGATGGAGTCCTCTTGCTTTTCTGAAAAACACAAGTAAAGACAAGTTCACTGTAGTGTTTGAGTAAAAAAATATGAAGCGTCCACTCTTTAGTCATCTGTTAAACATTTCCAAACTTACATGAAGGATGGAGATGCCCTCCGCAGCCATCTCCTCCTCCAAATCTCTGATGGATTCAGACACAGATGCTATTTTTCTTTCAATTTCTTCTATTTTCTGCTTCATCCCTTCACTCTTGTGCTCCTCCTCCCTCTTCAGCGCTTGGATCCTGGCCTCCTCTTCGGCATCAAGGAATTTATGGAGTTTTTCAAACTCCTCGCGGGTTCGCCTTTCCACAAATCGAGCCTGGACCTGAAAGAAAACCGGCTTAAGTATGGCTCGAAATCACCAGCACAGTCAGTAAATAACAGGCTTTTTTTTAATCACCAAGAATGTCACTACACCTGAATGTATGCCACAGTGTCTTCATAGTTTTTCTTCATTTTGTCAAAAGCCTCCCTTTTCTCCTGCAGTGAGCTGAGGTCAGACTTCATTTTCTCCTGCAGAAGGTTTGAGGTTAATCTCAGTTTAGGCTTGTAACAGCTACTCAGTAAACTTAGTAAAGGAGCCCCAAGGAGTACCAAGCCTGAATTTTATCAGCAAAGCTAAATATTTACCTTTGCCTCTACAAGGGCCTCACTGATAGGACAGCAATCATGGTGCTTGTGCTTTCTGGAAGTGTGACAAACCACACAGATTGGCACCTTATCCGGCAGGCAGTACAGCTTGAGCTTCTCTCCGTGGTGAGGGCACACATCCCCTGGAGCACAGTACAGCTCCCCAACTGTGTCCTCCGGTCCATCGCTCTCATGTGTATAGGACTCACACAGGTTCTTCAGGGTGAGGCTGGGCACCGGATCATCCACACTCTGGGTTCTGCACAGGGGGCAGTCCCGGTTTCGTCTCTGGCGATTCCAGTACTGCTGCAAACAGGAACTGCAGAAGCTGTGGCTGCACTTGAGGACCACCGGGTCTCTGAAGATTTCACAGCAGATGGAACAGGTGAGGTCCACCTCAGGGAGAGAGAGCCTGCCTGCCATCCTGAGGCTTTGCTCCTGTTTTGTCTGAAACTGAAAGTAGGACAGAGTGCAAGACACTGAGCAAACACAAGGAAGGAAAGTCTCTTTTTATACCCACAATCAGCGCTGCTGTAGTCTGTTTACTGCACCCTGTGACATCTGTGGTTACAAAACAATCTTCTAGATGCAAATTGGAAAAAAAATTAGCAAAACAAACCTCAAAACTAGTCTTCTGACATAAGTACGTGCTCAACAGTGAGGCTTCCTGCTTCCTGTTATGCTGAGTCACTGAAGGGAGGTGGAGTCTCAGAGACAGAGCAGGCATTTTTAACCCTTTGCTAACCCATTCATTGTTAGTCCAAATCGAGAGTTTGTAAACAAGAACGAAGAATGAGGGGTGTCTGGATCAATACAGGGCCATTAAAAGTAATTACATAACATTAAATTTGCATTTTCAGTGTTTTCCTTTCACTCAGAGAGAAAAACACTTGCAAGAGAAAAGCTTTTTGAGTTGTTCAGTTTAAATATGGGCTGATCATGAAAGTCACAATTAAAGATGAAGCTCACTCTGATCAGGTGCTTAGTCACAACAATGAGTTATTTTATGGAGTTGATCTTTGGGGTAGCGCATGCTTCATTTTTTATTGTGATCTCTGTTTATAAAGCTTAA
The DNA here is from genome assembly GCA_015106775.1 of Etroplus canarensis. Taxonomy (NCBI): domain Eukaryota; kingdom Metazoa; phylum Chordata; class Actinopteri; order Cichliformes; family Cichlidae; genus Etroplus; species Etroplus canarensis. The sequence goes on from VUQH01031930.1 coordinate 6,984, forward strand.
TCTCTATGAAACCAAAATTTTATCCTTTGTCAATAACCATGGATCTAGAGTGGGTAGTTTTGGGTGTTTCCATAGCAATGTCATTTGCTTTTGGCTCTTACAGACAAATTAGTTATTCACTCACCTGCAACTTTATTAGTTACACCTTGCTAGTATTGGGTTGGACCCCCTTTAGCCTTCATTACCACCTTAAGAGGAAGAAGATATACTTTATGAATTCCCTAATGGAGATATTACCAGATCTCAGCACACTTTATTTTGTAGGTATATAGACACACTTTACAAGCAGTTGAATGATATAAATTCAAACACGGCAGCCCATTACAGGCACCAAAGAGTGCAGTGGGGGTTCGATTCCTTGCTCAGGGGTGGCCCGGATGGTGCTCGGGTGGCTCCAGCCCCACATCAGCAGCCTTCTGGTTCCCAGCCATTCACCATCGCACTGACCCCATGTCACCATGGCATAGATTCAACAAAGTGCTGGAAACATTACTTAGAGATTTTGGTCCGTATTGACATGACAGTATCACACAGTTGTCAGCTGCACATCCATGATGTGAAGTTCCCTTTCAACCACATCTCAAAGGTGCTCATTGCGTTGAGATCTGGTCACTGTGGAGGCCATCTGAGTACGGTGAACTCATTGTTCTGTTCAAGAAGCCAGTTTAAGGTTGACTTGAGCTTTGTGATGTGGGACAGACAAAGCCAGCAACAATACTCAGATAGGTTGCGTCATTTAAATGATGCTTAGTTGGTACTAAGCGGTCCAAGTGTGCCCAAAAATATCCCCAAACCATTACACCAGCAGCAGGATGAACTTTTGATGGAATAAGGATGGATCCGTGCTTTCATGTTGTTTACATCAAATTCTCACTCCAACATCCCAGTGTCGCAGCAGAAATCAAGACTCAGACAGGCTTTGTTCCAATCTTCTGTTGTCCAGTGTTGGTGAGCCCATGAAAAGTGCAGCCTCCTCTTCTCAGCTGACAGGAGTAGCACCTGGTGTGGTCTTCTTCTGCTGTAGCCCATCTTGTTTTCCGCATACCTAATAGGTGGTTATTTGAGTTAATGTACATTCCCATCAGCTCAAAGCAGTCTGGCCATTCTCTTCTGACCTCTGGCATCGACAAGGCATGCTTGCCCTGAGAACTGCATATTTTCTCTTTTTTTAACCATTGTCTGTGAAGCCTAGAGATGGCTGTGTAGGAAAATGATAGTAGCTCACCAGTTTTTGAAATACTCAGACTAGTCCATTTGGCACCAACAACCATACTATGATCAAAGTCACTTAAATCACTTCTGATGCTTAATTTGAATATTAGCAGGTTGTCTCAACTATGTCTACATGCCTAAATGCATTGAGTTGTGACAAAGTAATTACCTGATTAGATATTTGTATTACTGAGTGGTTGAACAGGTGTACCTAATATAGTGGCCAGTAAGTGCATTTACTAGTGTCAAATGTTCTTTTAAGTAAGAAGTAAATGAATTGACTACTAGTAAAAATGAATCTAAACAGCGAGTCAAAACCGAAGGTAAAGGTGAATTAAGTTACTCTCTGAGTGTACTTTAGCAGCAGAGATCCAGAAGTTACACCCTGTAACTGATTATAAGACTTAAGAGACTTAAAAGACAACCATGTGGAAGACTTGTGGACTATTCCTCTCTAAAGAACTGTTTCATGATTATTTATATATGTCTTGTTTTAATAGCCTAAATTACATGTATGCACCTTGGTTTTGCTGAGGTCAAGACCTTGATTTGGGCATTCCAAAACCTGAGTTTGCTTCCTCTTCAACTTTTCTGTTGGGTTTCTTGTGCGCTTGTTTCATCACCAAACCGCTCTTTGGTCTGTAGGACTGTAGGACATTCTTCTGTAACATTTCTTGATACAATGTTCAATTTATTGTTCTCTAAATGACTCCAAGGTTTCCAAGTGAGGGTGGACAAGGTTTGTGTCCATGTGGACTGCCCTTTTTCTTACAAACTTTGTGCTGTGGATTTTTGCCGAAGAGTTCACTTTTTTCTACTCAGAACACCTATTATTGACCTGGAAGTGCTGTGGAACATCCAAATAGTCTTTATAATGTACATAGCATTCATATAGTGCTTTTTCTAATCTCATTGCCACTTAAAACACTTTAAACTACAAGTCACATTTATCCAGACATTCATACATCACCTTATTCTACGCACTTTAAGTATATCATTTATCTCTCGTCCATGGCCAGTTTAGAATCACCAATTAACCTAACATGTATGTCCTTGGACTATATTAGGATGCTGGAGTACCTGAAGAGAACCTAACAAACTTGAGATTTGCCATATTGGAACCTATTTATTTATTTTGGAAGAGCATTTGCTTCCTTTCCTTATCTTTCCATCACAACTATTCTTTATTTATTGCTTATCTCAAAGCAGATAAATGAGCAAAGATTTTTGCAAGATTTTATTCTACTCTCGAGTTCAGTTTGACCACTTTTAGGATTGCATGTTGTGCTCCTAGGATGATCTTTGCAATACTAAATTGCAATGCAGATATTTACTTGATGTGTTCAATAGTGAGAGGAACAGCACTATGATGATGCTTCTTTAGTTTAATCAGATTTCCCTTGCCTATAATGATCATTTAGATGAAGATCAAACCACATCTGATCAGTAATCAGTGCAGAAATATCAGTAAAGCTACAAGATTTACAGACTTCTTTGACTTGTGTCTTGCAGTTGCATATATTTGGTCAGATTGCAAGCTCTGTACAGTTTTAAAGCTCCATGTGAAGACTGGAGAGGTAAGTAAAGACCAGCCTAAAAAGGTCTAGTATTAGATTAATAATTTATACCCATTAATTATGTAGGTTGGAGTACTTGGGCCAAGTATGCAAACTGGATTTTTTTTTCTCCATTTTTTTTAATTGAGCCTTATGAAGATGCCATCTAGTGGAAAACTAGAATATTTTATTGATCTTCACTATACATCTAACACCAGTCTCTAAGCAAATTATAAAGTTGAATGGGCATTGTAATCACTCTGCAAATACAACTTCTGCTCATTATAAAATATTCATTATATAGTCAGTGGCCAAGGAGCTCATTTATTTTCTTCATTTTTCATTTGCCAACAAAAATAAAGCAGTTTGCACCATGCTGCTTTCCAATTTAAGATCATCTCGTTTGATTGCATTTATATGCTAATAGGAAAACTGTGGTGGTAATCTTTAGTCACACACCTATTAAATTGTGTGTTATAACAGTTCTGAAAGCCTTTCCTGAATTTGGTGCAATTTTTTTCGATCTAACAAACAAAACTGAGTAGACGTAGACAAATAGCATGCTCATTAGGGTTCTTACTCCTTCATAAATGTGCTGAACAACTCAATGCGTGACATCTGTTTGTCCATGTTTTCCATTCTGTGCTCTTGCAGTCCAGACAGACACATCTCCAATCACCACGTGGCTTCTGTGACTGTAGTTTGACTAATTGAAATTAACAGGAACTTTGCATTGTAGCGCAATAGCCTGCTGCGATGTGGTCTTTTTGCCCTAGACCTTTGTTTGATTAGAGCTCTGGACTCCTCACCAGGTCAGCACAATAATCACTTGATTTATTGTGAATGCTTTGGAAAAGAAGAAAGAAACTTCAGCAAGTCATCACATTCAGAGATGGTCCTGATAATACTGGAATTTAAAGGAAAGAAAAGAGCCCACTCTTCTTTGCAACATTGTTTCAGTTCATTGAGGTTTGCAGGCATTCATTTATGCATGACTCGCTTGTGGTACTACCAAAGCATTTCAGGTGAGTTGAGGTCTGGACTTTGACTGGGTCTTTGAAACACCATGAGTCTTTTCTTTCTGAGCCATTCTGATGTAAATTTGCAGGTGTGCTTAGGATTATTGTCCTGTTGAATGACCAATTTTGGCCAAGCTTTAGCTTGTTGAACAGATGGTCTCACATTCAACTCTAGAATACTTTGGTAGACAGAGGAGTTCATGGTTAACTCAGTGACTGCCAGGTATCCAGGTCCTGTGGCTGCAAAACAAGCCCAAATCACCCCTCCACCGCTGTGCTTCACAGTCGGTATGAGGAGCATGTGCTGATATGCTGTCCTGTGCATTATGGCTAAACATCTCCACTTTGGTCTGGTCTGTCAAAAGGACATTGTTTCAGAAGTCTTGTGGCTTGTTCAGACGAAATTTTGCACTCTTAAGCCATGCTGCCAAGTTCTCTTTAGAGAGAAGAGGCTTTTTGGCAGTACTTCCAAACAAGTCATAAGTTTTAACACTGAACATGCTAAACTGAGGCCCGTTGAGTCTGAAATGTAGTTTTTGGTCTTTTGAAATTTCTATGAGCATTGTACGGTCTGATTTTGGGGTGAAAGCAATTTCCCTCTGGGATTAATAAAATATTCTGATTCCGATTCTGATTTTCTGGGATGATTGGTGCATTGTATTAGCAAACACCTGCCAAATTTTCTGCCTTTTTAGAGGTGGCAACATTTGATAATGATTAATTAATCAAGAGCATTTGATTAGTAGCACCTGGCTGCTCTTAATTGCTATGAAAGCAGTTAGGGTGTACCTAATTTTTCATGCTGTGAAAACTTTCATCTTCACGGGACTGTACATGTCATGCTAAATCTTTTGGCAGTGATATTAAGCAACAAACTGTTATTATTGTTTATCACCTCGATTTTTATTTAAACATTTTTATTTTAGAAACCAATGAACAGATTAGCTTGTGGTTGAAAAGACAAAATGATGTGTCTACAGCCATGCTAGCCGCTCTAAGAAGCTGTAAACATACTAAAATGCTGAGAGGAAGCAGTAACCGTCAGGGCTGAAAAATTAATCCAAGGGGCCAAAAGCTGCAATTCTTGAAATGGCCTTTTGAGGCTGCCTCTAAAAATAAATCAATTCCCATGTTAAACTACCCATTTTAAAAGCATTAAGAGTATATTTACAGCCTCTCACTAAAAGGCTTCTGTCTCTAAGGAGTTTTTCCTCTTTCCCCCTTTCATAGCAACTGTACTGTAGGTGATACTTTTTCCTTTAAATAACTCATATAGCACCCTATTGAATTTTGTTAGGGATTAAAATTAGAAGCCTTGCCGCTTTGACTGATTGTGTTTGCAGGTGTATTAACACTGGCAGCTGTCTGCTAGGCCTCACCTGTGCTAACTGAAGTTACTGGACCTCCCTTTTGGAGCATTAACAGAAAAATAATCTTGCTTGTTGTGTGATATAGACTATCCAAGAGGTTTGTGCTTCTCTTTTGGTGGATGAAACCCTAGCACCTGTACTATGTGTGTGTTTGTGCATTGTACTTATACAGTTTATGCATGTAACTTTCCAACTAGGTTCGCTAGTGTTAGCTGATAACTTAGCACGCTACTCCAGGGGTTGGTAACCTTTATTATCAAATGAGCCATTTTTGAATGAAGGAATCTGCATGGAAGTATAATGAAGGTGACACAGCCTGTGAAATGTAAATTAACTCATCAGTTTCAGTAATAGGAGCAAATAATTTGATTCTTGTGACTATTAATGTATATGCTAATCACAAAGAGCTACATATGGCTCTAGAGTCCAGAGTTTGAGGGTCTAGCTTTACCCGCTTGTCCAAATGGCTCCAACAAAAAAAAAAAACAAACACAGACCACATAGCAGAGGCCAAAACACTTAACACTGAGGCCGAAGCTGATCTATTGCACTTCATATTAATAATGTACAGGCACTGGCTGTTGTTAAGGCAGGGGTACAGCAACCCCCCCCCACATTTTCATGTTCAGTTCTCTGCTGCAGCTTGTTTCATGCCTGAAATCAAAATGGCACATTGTGTGAAGTGGCTTAAAATACTGTGAAATCTATTTTCCTATAATCAAGGCCCATAAATAAACAAAAACAGGCAAAAATTGTCAAAAGAAAAATGTTTTTCCCTCACAATTCACATTTTTAGGCTGCAGCTCCATAGGATGTAATTTATTCTGGATTATTTCCCTAGTGACCCCTATGAGGGCTGGGGAAAATTTAGGTTCTTTGTATTGTAGCTTTTTGCACATTTTCCTTGCAAGCGACAGGTAGGAGGATTGCATCAGGCAGGAGGATTGCATGTGGCAAATTATCTGTGTGGATTCATCCACTGTGGTGACCCCATGGGAAAATACAAGGGAGCAGCTGAAGGTGCTTTTGTTTGCTGGTTCAAAATGCAGACTCAGGAAACCAGTGGGGGATGTTATGGTCATTATAGCAATTTTTTATTTCAGATAGGCCTGTAGCCTGTGGCTCACAGAGACCATGGTTAAATGCTCTCACCTATACAATCACTGTTTTGTTTTTGAATGTTAGCCTTATTAGCCAATTTGGAAACATACAGAACAGCTGAGACTTAATGGGAAGTCAAGTACTGGATCAGAATCCAAGCATTGGGGAAGTCAAGGGATCACTGAATTGTTGCATTGGGCAATACATTCTTATTTGTTCAGGTGTTTTTCCCCTCTGCGTTAAATGTCAGCCTACTTGTGTGGCAAGAGTATTAACAGGTCCTGTTCACAGCAGCCATTTTGACATGGCATATCAGGGTAAACAGTGTAATTGATAAAATTAATTACAGCCCCTTCTATTTGGTGTGTTGCCTTCATTCCTATGAGGTAGCATGCACAATACCAGGGGCCTGGTACATTTAATGGAACAGTGCCACAGTTAATGTATTAATTACGCCCATGTTTGCCTTGCAATGACATGTCAAAACGAGTGCCGTGAAAAGGGCCAATTTATCCTCAGGGTGCACAAATGTCAGTACAAAATTAAAGGATAACCACCTGACAGTTGTTGAGATTTTTCAGCGTGAACTAAGTGAGAAACTGTCATTGCAAGTCCTTGATTTTTTTTTTTCCACTCAAGAGCCTTTTTAATTTTGACCCAGATATGCAGAAGGTGATTTTACTGATTAGATCAACACCCTGCTGTTTCTCTGAGGAACCTCTGACTGATGGAGTACCTGGCTGTGCTGTCACCTTCACAAAACCAAAGTATGAAGTCAGCTTTACAAAAGGTACTATCAGCTGAAATATATTTTCTTTCAGTGCTATGTTTTTAACATGAGACTGGAAGCATAGATGTCTGTTTTCCATCCATAAAGCTTCCAGGAGATATTGTTATTTTCTTTATGTCCTTCATGAAAGGACTGGCTGTTTTAAGTCAAGGTGAGTATTGACTGTGTTGCTGTTTAGGACAAGGCACTGCAAACACACAAAGTCTTTATGAGCATGGGCTCCTCTCTAAATTATACTGTGGGTTCAGGCAAAGGTTTTATTGCTTTGTGGAATTATGCAACTCCATGCATTATGAAATTAAATTATACCCTTGTTATCATGCTCATTCATAACTCTTTATGTGCCATATGCTGAGTGAGTATTTGTCTTACAGGATATGGGGCAACATCTGTTTTGGTTTAGTCATTTATGATGTATTTGCACTTGCAAGTTTGCTTCTGTTTTTACTTGTGAGCAGGCTAACTTCTTTATAACCACAAGATAAACAGTAGTAAGATCTGACAACCTTTCTGCTGAAAACTACATTTTTATGTTGTTGTAATTACTAACCACCACTAGATGTCAGAATATACCCACCTATTGCCTCAAATACTCAGTTAAGTATTTTAAAATACTGAACTTCTCCTGCAACATTCATGCAGAAAAGTTCACAGTTGCTTTGCATTAAAATGACCTGAGGCAAACCAACAAATATCAGAAGATGAGATGTAATCTTCTAGTCTTATCTGACCTGGATATTACTTTTTTAAAATACCTGCTTTACCTCAGGATAAAGCAGCTAAATACACACATTTACCTGGGTGTCACCATCTGCAGCCTCTACTACTGCTGCTACTCTAAATTGGTTGTCAGCCAGTGTGACCCAGGCTAATAGTGATTCATTATTGCTCACACCCAGCTAGTGTTCACGGACAACTTCATCTGGGCTGAGGGGAAAGGGGAAGGAACGGGGGCTAGCTGTGTCAATCTCTCAGCTTCTAATGAGGACAGGCAGGGTAACAAACAAGAGAGACAACCTCAGTCAGACCTGTCTCACCACCTGACACTTCACACAAAGCAGCAGGAGATGAACTGCTCCTTCTTTTTAGGTCGACGGAAGTATTGATGGTAGCAGCTCAAAAGGTGCATTAAATACATTACCAGCGAAGCATGGCAATTTCATATTTATTTCACCTTTGTGGAAGCTTGTTTGCAAATATGTGTCAAAAAGTCAATAGTCAATTATTCTGCTGAGCTACCCCATTAAGATGAACAATAAAATAGAACTAAGCAGGTAAATTAGGACGAGTGGAAGAAGAATAAAATACAGCAATGACTGAGAGACACAAATAATGAGACATACAGAGATTTGTTTTATGGATGGTATGAACAGGCAGTTGTCCTCTAGTTTCCTCCAATTTATTACACATTTTTTCAGAAATGTTTTTAACTTACAAAATACACTCACTGGCCACTTTATCAGGTGTACTTCAATTGCTTGTCAATGCAAAATTCTAATCATTCAACCACATAGTAGATACTCTGTGCATTTAGGCACGTAGACAAGGGGAAGAAAAGTGATTTTGAGTGTGGCATGGTTGTTAGTGCCAGACAGGCTGGTTTGAGTATTTCAGAAACTGCTGTTCCACTGGGATTTTACTGCACAAGCAACTGGTTTACAGGGAATAGTCTGACAAAGAGAAACTATCCAGTGAGCAGCAGCTCTCTGTGTGAAAATGCCCTATCGATGCCAGAGAGGAAGAGAATGGCCGGATTGTGTTGACCTGATAGGAAGGTAACAGTAACTCAAATAAGCATTTGCTAGGTGTGCAGAAAACAAGATGGGCTACAGGAGCAGAAGACCACAACAGGTGCCACTCCCCTCAGCTGAGAATAGGAGACTACAATTAGCACAGGCTCGCGAAAAATGGACAGAAGATTAGAAAAATGTCTGGTCTGATGACTCTCGATTTCCGCTGTGACATTGGGATGGTAGAGTCAGAATTAAGTGCTGACCATGTCCATCCCTTTGTGACAGCAGTATACCCATCTTCTGATGGCTGCTTCCAGCAGAATAATGCGCCATGTCACAAAGCTCAAATCAACCTTAAACTGGTTTCTTGGACGTGGCAGTGAGTTCACTGTACTCAAATGGCCTCCACAGTCACTAGATCTTGATTGAACAGAGCACCTTTGGGATGTGGTGGAACAGGAGAGCTGCATCGTGGATGTGCATCCAACAAATCTGCAGCAACTGTGTGACACTAGCATGTCAATATGGACCAAAACCTCTAAGGAATGTTTTCAGCACCTTGTTGAATCTATGGCACAAAGAATCAAGGAAGTTCTGAAGGCAAAAGAGTCTCCAATCCAGTACTAACCAGGTGCACCTAATAAAATGCCACATGAGTATATAAATACAGTATAGATGGATAATATTTTCTCCTAGTATAAAAACTGTTTCATTTTTATAGTTTTTTGGATAAAAAGTACTAAATCATGTTTTTAAAAATCATTCTCTTTGTAATAACATGTGCTTCAGTTTGTAAACCTCTAAGTGTGTCTTTAGGTCAGAGAGTCGCGCATGCAACCTGTGGGCAGAAGTGGCCTGCCAAAGGAGCCAATCTGGCCCAGTAAATGGCTTTGCAGAGCATTAAGTTTGCAAAGAAAGAGAACATTTGGACTTTTTACTCTGTTTTCCACAAGGAAATTGTTTTGCAAGTCATTAAGAATGGATCAGGACTACTTCATTCCCAGTGGCCATTCTCTGAAGTAAGGTGTTGAGTCAAGGGGCTGTGCTGATGTGTGTCTTTGATTTATGACTGTAGTGTTTCTTCGCAAAGATAGTAGACAGACTTACTCAGTGTGAAATAACTGAGGCATACCATTGAAATTACAGTTATTTTCCCTGTTTACCTGTTCTTGAATGGCTAGTTCAATAAATGTGAATGTTTTCAGAATGTGCTTCTTTAAAAGAAAGCATTGCATGTGGCCCATGAACATAAATGAGTTTGACAATCCAAATTTAGACCAGTGGCTTTCAAATAAAGAGCAAGCCAAAATTTCAAGGCACATCTGTGTTTATATCTGCACAAAATAGCCTCTGTCTTCTGACACGTCATCAGTTCTTTTGACAGCCCATTTGTGGTATCTGGTGCAAGCAGTTTTTTTTTTGCCTGAATGTCACTTTTCTCCTTTGTAATCCTTTTCGTTGTCAATCACAGACTTTGATGTGTCACGCTCTCATAATTCCCTCCAACTGTGGGAATGGACTGGGTTTCCCAGGCCGAAGTTTTCTGAAGGATTATGTTAGCTACAGCAACATACACATGCTAAGTGTGTGTGAGGTTTTTGCTTGTGATTGATCCTTCTACTCCAGCTCTTCCGCATCATTACAAATTCAAGTACCTCTAGACCCCTGGTTTTTTGCACATATCTAGTCACATAAAAAAAAACGTTTTTGCAGGACTCTTTGTAGTCATGTGAAAAACTAAGCGTACCTCATGATTCAATAGCTAGTAGAACCACATGAAGAAGCAATATATTGAAAAAAAAAAAAAATTCTGTATCACTGTATCATTGTCTCATAATATTGTGGAAGAATTTTTGTCCCTGTGCAGCATGGTGGCTTGGTGGTCAGCACCGTTGCCTCACAGCAAGCGGGTCTAGGTTCAAATCCTAACAGCCAGCTAGCTTAGACCCTTCTATGTGGAGTTTGCATGTTCTCCCTGTGCTTCTCTGGGTGGTCCGACTTCTTCCCACAGTCCAAAGACATGCAAAGAGGTTAGGTTAATTGATGATTCTAAATTGACTGCAGGTGTGAATGGTTGTCTGTCTCTCTGTATTGGCTCTGTGACAGACTGGCAATCTGTCTAGGGTGTAGCCCGCCTTTTGCCCTATGACAGCTGGCATAGGCTCCAGCACCCCCTACAACACTGAACTGGATTAGCGGAAGAAGATAAATGAATGAATTTTGGCCCACTCTTTTTTAGTCTGCTTCTTATGGGTGAAAGATCTTAGTCTTTTGTGCTCTTGCGGTCCTACCCAGAATTTCAGTTGGGTTGAGGTCCAGACTTTGACTGGACCATTGCAACACCTGGATTCTTTTCTTTTTTAGCTATTCTGTTGTAGTTTTGCTGGTGTACTTGGCCAAGCTTTAGCCTGTCTGACAGATGGCCTCACATTTGACTTAATAAAGGTCTAGTGTACAAAAGCGTTCTTGGTCGACTCATTGACTGGAATGTGCCCAGGTCCTGTGGCTGTAATACAAGCCCCAGTCACCACCCTCCACCACTGTGGTTGACAGTTGGTATAAAGTGTTGGCACTGAGATACTGTGGTTTTCCCCATATGTAGCTCTTTGCATTGTAGTTAAAGATCTCCACTTTGGGTTTCTCTGTTCTAGAGCTGTTGTGGTTTGTTCAGACACACACACTAGCACATGTAAACCTATGACCAATTTAGAGTCACACTACCACCTAAAATGCATGTTTTTGGACTGTGAGAGGAAGCCGGTTCGCCTGGAGTAGACCCGCAGGAACACTGAGAACATGCAAACTCCACAAAGAAACACTCCAGCTGACCAGGAGGTTCAAAGCAGTAACCTCCTTGCTATAAAGCAACAGTGCTAACCACTGCACCAGTGTACCGCCCCTAAGGTTGTCCCTGTTCACTCAGATCTCTTCACCTCATCCCCCCCCCTACGAATTTGTGTCAAGTTGTTTTTCTGAGCAACAGTGCCACCTCCAAAACCTACTTCACGTTCACTCTGACCAGCCACCAATATTTATGTCATGTTGCATTTTTTTGATTAAATTGCACTACTTGTCACCATATTATTTTTATTTTTTTTTAATTTATTGATTCATTCCAGACATGTCAAAATCATTGTATAAAGCAGTACAACATTAACACTTGTATGAATCTATGTATCCATACACACGTGCATACACACACATTTAGAACATACAGAACCCCTTGTAAATAAATCTATATAATTAAATGAATCTATTCAATGAATGTACACAAAGTCAATAAATACACTATACCCAGTGTGCACACACCTGTATACATACATACCTATATACATGCACACGCATAACAATGCACATTACACATAAATCCCGTTTAACATGTCTGAAAAGGGGTAGGAAGAAGTAAAACTTCTTTAATCCTACCCCTTCTTCATAATTACGGAAAGAAAAAAGAAAAGAAAACCCAAACAAACCTATATATGCATATGAAGTAATGCAGAAAGTAATCTAATATTAGTTTAATACTGGATTTTAAAGTAGTAAATTCACATC
>VUQH01031931.1:0-28010 GCA_015106775.1 Etroplus canarensis
TACACACACACACACATTTGTGTGTGTGTGTGCACACCTACACATACACTCATTAATTTGGGTGAAATTACCCTTTAGAGGAAAAGTTCAGAGTACAAGTGGAATTTAACAAGTGATGATCTCTGGCTGGATGCTACCTGCATCAAAAATACTTTTCTTGCAAACTACAACTCTCTCCTGGGATGAGGGGTTTGCGGCTACTGGGCGAGAATAGTAGTTCCAAACAGTGCATAGATTTTTGCATTATTTTAAAATTATTTTCTTGTTATTATGAAATATTAATATTTTTTTCAACAATTGTATTGATAGGAATTTATGAAGGACAAAAATAGCACTGTATGAAACTCATGTTCTTAAAAAAAGTGATATCTGCTTGGAACCTGTGAATACTAATGTTGGAAGGCTAACCCCAAATGTTGAAAAACAACATTTACATCTAGGATGAGAGAGCATATGGTCTTTATATGATTACCATTAGCTTAAACTGTCAATGGTAGATAGCTACGTGCGCTACATCTCCTATCAATGCTGGCTCTGTTTTTACAAAGTAATTTAGGCATGCAGATAGCATTGCAGATAATGGCTAGCTTGAACGTTCAAAATACTCACGGGCAACATTTTGTCAATGCTTTGTCAAATAGAATGGACTTGAATTTTTAGTCTTATTGACCAGTTAAATTTTTTCACTTCATTCTATGGCTGTTCTTGGCAACTAATTTACTAGTCATTTAAACAGGTGAAAAAATCAAATGAGTTGACGTTTAATTGAATCAGTTTAATTGGACTAAACTCTTTGCACAAATATTGAGTATGCATTTAACTAATCTCACATGCAATATGCGCTTAGTTAGCAGGGCACAGCTAATGTTAGCAGCGTTGGCAGCACTCCTCACAGGATAGCCTCCACATGCCTAAACGTAGTTCTAGCTGGTCAAGTGGTCAGACACATTATCATTATCTGCATCAAAGTACTGCCGAACTGAGCTGATTCAAGTAGTTGTTATCATTACCTTCCCCATCACTACGACTTTCTATCACAGAGAGAGGTGCTGCCGTCTGCTGGTGGTGCAGTGCCGGCTAGTGGCTTGTACTTTTGGCACTGACGAGCGAGGTCAGCGAGGTCTGGTCAACTAGTTGTGCATCGCTACTTTATTCTATGCACTTAAAGACTTTATCTAACCTGCATCCACACCTGAGATGTGTGGGTTCAAGTTTATCAAACTTACATGCCCACCTACAGTTATGTGAAAACAAGTTTTCATTATGCAGTCCTGTGAAAAATAAAGTATATCCTGACTGCTTACTTAGGATTTAATTGGGTAAGTAGCTGCCAGATGCTGCTAATCAAATGCACTTGATTAATTGATCATCAGAAAGTTTGACCACCTCTGTAAAAGCCGGAATTTTGGCAGCTTGCTGATCTGGAGCACTCAGGTGTGTTATGTTAAGGAAGAAAGGCATCATCAGTAATCTTAGAGAAACATTTGTTTTTATTCATTAATCTAGGAAGGGTTATAAGGCAATTTCCAAACAATTTGAAGTCAGTCATTCTACAGTGAGAAAGATTATTCACAAATAGAAAACACTAAAGACAGCTGCCAATTTTCCCAAGAGTGGACATCCCAGCAAATTCACATCAAGGTCGAACCATGCAATGTTCAAAGACACTGCAAAAAACCAAGAGCTACATGTCAGACTCTACAGGCCTCAGTATGTTGATTGTTAAAGTTCATGACAGTATTATTACAAAACGACTGAACAAGTATGCCTATTTTGGAAGGGTTGCCAGGAGAAAAGCCTCTTCTCTTCAAAAAGAATATGGCACCATTTGGTGTAAACCAAAAGCAGCATATTAGTATAAACACCTCATACCAACCGTCAAACATGGTACGGTGGTGGAGGGGTGTTCATTTGGGCTTGTTTTGCAACCACAGGACCTAGGTACTTTGCAGTCATTGAGTTGACAATGAACTCTTCTGCATACTTAAGTATTCTAGTGTCAAATGCCAAGCCAGCTGTCTGACAGAAAGATTGGCCACATACCTGATGATAGTCTGTCGGACTGGAATGTTATAATCTACTAAAAATATGATAGCAACAAGCAAGGCAGTGTGCAGGAGTTCCATTTGGCCCTTTTTAAGAAGTTTTTCCTCTTATGCACCTGTCACTAATTCAGGCGTGCAAAGATTTTGAATCAGAAGCTAAAGCTTGGCCACAACTGGATCAAACAAGATGTGAGAGGCTGATGAAGTCACACAGAAAATTATTATTTTAAGGTATTGCTGCTAAAGGTGGTTCTTTGAACTACTGATTCATGGGGTGCACTTAGTTTTTTATATGACTGCATAGAATCCTATGAAAACTTATGAAACCCTAACATGTATATCTTGGGACTTCGGGGGGAATCTGAAGCACCTAGTGGAATCTTACAGTATGTAAGCACTGGGAGAACATGCAAACTCCGGACAGAAAGGTCCCAGCTGACCAGGAGTTCAGAACCAATAACCTTTTTGCTGTGAGACCAACCACTGCATTATAATGCTGGTTATGAGGCATAGTCAGGGAAATTACACATGTAGATGCTGGTAGTGAATAACCTTCATACCCATACACTGACTCAGCCATCACACCACCCTAGACTCTTGAGATTGCACTGTATTGTCACACTCTTTCTTGCATTGCCACTAACTGTTGGAAAATGACAGCATATTGTTTAAGTGTAACATTTTGATTTAGATCTTATTTTGCTCACTCAGTGGGATTAGGACATCATACTGCAGTATGCAGTGGATGTGTAGTGAATTTAGACAGAATTCAAGGTATGATCAAATACTATTACATTGACTGGACAAGAATGATACAGCATTTTGTCTTTCATCCTATTCATTGCACAAAAAGCTTAAATCCCCAGATAGGTGTCAAAATGAACACTACTCATTGCTCTCTGTCCTTGTCTTCTTGTATTCTCCCCTCTGGCTGATCTTTTTGGTTGTTTGGCACTTTGCTTCAAAATCCTTGGAACTTACCAGGCTGGGTTACCCAGGATAAACAAAAACTGAACGGTCGTCTCTTCCCATCTCCACCTACACAGTTTGACTGACAAACCTGTTCAAAAATGAAAATACACAGGAAGAGTTTCATTTATATTTGAGTTTTGGCTGGGAAGATAAAAGCTATGCAAAAGTAATCATGTAAATTGGGCTGAATTAGATTATCGAGCAGCTTGTGAAACAAACTCATTCAAATTAGATGTTAACGGGCTATTTTAATTCACATTTTCTGTCCGTCACACAAATATGCAATTAGGATGATAAACTAAAATCTCGAGGTATATTGTTGGCTGGATTGTGTTAAAGAAGACAGGAAATTTGCATTAATTTTGCATAATTAGATATCACTTACTTGGCATGTGAAAACAAAATGCATTTGCTGATCTGCATTTTCAGATTACATAGCACTCATAATTTATTTGGAGGTTCTGCAGACTGCATTTGTCACTTGGACAATGTAGTGCAGTGGGGAGAATTTCATCTAAGTTAGAAAAGCAGACAAGGTTTACAATACATTATGATGAAGTATTACACAGGTCCACTGGAAACATCAACAAACCCTAAGTGGCTACTGTAAATGCCACCAATACATGCTGTAATCCAAAGGGGTTCTCTGGCTTGATTCATTGGGGCATTTTTTTCTTGTTTCCTCAAATAGTTTTGCGTTTATCAGCTGCAATTGAGACAGAATTCTCTCATTTAACTCAGCATCCAGCAGGACTAAAGATACTAAAGAACATAATGACCCCACATTCGTGATTACTTACTTCCTTTATTCACTGAGAGGACAGAGAACAGTCTGGATTAGCTCATTAATCTTTTGGTACAGGCAGTTTGTCCAGAAAAATGGCTTTACACAAATCAAGGTAAATGCAGATAGTTTTTCCTAATGTCAGCAAAGCCATTGGGGGAGCAGTTGTCTTACCAAACTGTTTTGTCAAAGGTTACACAAGCCTTTAAATTACATTGTCAGCATTTATAACAGTTGTTGTTGGTGAAATAGCACTCATTTCTTCTGCACTAAACCCTGTCTGGGCACTGCCACTATTTGCTAAACTGCCATAAAGTCTTCCAAAAGGAGCATAAAGCAATGAAGACACGGTATTGGAAGAGCCCCAGCAGCATTTATTTGAATGAAATGGAAAAGTGACAGGTATGTGGCTGTGTAGTAAACCACGCATGAACGTTTGCTGTATAATAAAGTCACTATTTCAAATCTAATAAATGACTCTTACCTGACATCACTGGTACAAGATATCAGGGTTTTAATTTTTATATGCTAATAATTAAAGCTGGACGCAGGGACATGACATCGCTTTAATAGCTCCACTCCTTTCTGCATGGATTGAGATTCTCCTAATCGTGTTGAGGATTGAAGTGGGCAGGTCGGGGAGCACTGTGAGCCAGGATATTGGGAACAAATTGACAAGGCCGTCTATTCTGTCTCACTCTTCATTTAGGCCAGAATGATCCTGACCAGCTGGCTGGCAGCCAATTTATCTTGGAGAAGATGAGACTGTGAGGGAGGTTCCTGTTGAAATGACTCCAGAGGACATCCTGAAATGTGATGAGGCAGACTGGGGGAAAACTTCACTTTTTTTTTTATAGCTTTACCTTTCCCATTCTCCACGTGTCCTATAAATCACATTTTAATGCATGCAAATTAACTGGCATAAGACCTTTTGTTGGACATGTGATGGTTATTAGGCGAGAACAATTTTGGCTTTTATTGGTTCCTAATAACAATATTTGCTTCTGACAACTAAATCATTGTTATAGTTTTTATGGAAATGCTTATGCAAGACACAACATTTGTTTAGATTTAGGGGAATATAGCAGCTAGAAATAATAATGCAGGATACATAGACCTGAAAATTCAAATAAATGGTAACTAGATCACGATCTCTTTCTACCTTTCAAAATGACTGCTGCTGCTGTATGTCAAATTCAGGAGTGAATGACAAGCACTGAGGGAACAATAGATTGTACAAGTTATACTGCTTACTGCAGAAAAGTTTTCCACACTAACAGTGTTGTGTAGATTGATTTAGTTCACAGTGAATCATTCTTGCAATGCTTACACTGCCATTATTGGCAGTGTGTGTTTAGGTAATTTACAGGAGCCATTTGTCTCTGCACTAACAGAGAGACGGAGAGAGCTAAGCTTGCTTGTCTGAGTAGAAGAAAGGTAACTAGCTGAAAAGAGCTGCTGTGGGACTTAGAGGATGAACTCACTGTAGGCAGAATGAAGCACTGCAGAATCAGTGATGGATTATTTTTAAAAATGACTCCTTTGTTTCTTTCTTTTTTCCAGCACTTATAAATTCCTGGCAACCAGGGACTCCTTATGGTCCATGTAGCTTTTTTCAGTCACATCTAAAATTTATGTGGAAACGTCAGTGCAGCTAAATGAACTCAACCATAGTGAGCCTCATTACCTTTGCCAAATGTGCACTGCATACACAACACCTTCCTAAGTGAAACAAATGTGACTTCTTTAAACAATTTCCAGACGAAGTACGGCGATGCAATGCTCAGGAAAAGGAATTCCTTCAGCACGATGCATTTCTATTTATTAGCGTTTTGCATGGCGAAAGTGTTACAGACAGTGGAGAGGTAAATCCACACCTTTGCAGCCAATTTTGCTTTAATTGATTTGCCTATTAGTGTTTGAAACTGCCACGCACAGAACATTTTGAAAAAAAAAAAGGATTTGAAAGAAAAAGAAAAATCAGTGGGGTTTACAGTAATCAGATCTATTAGGTGGATGGAGAAATGGACTAGACAAATTAGCCTGCTGACTGAGCAATAATCTCCATCCTTGGAAGCTGCCGCTTGAAACAAACAAACAAAAACACTTTCAGTGTTGTTTCCTTTATCAAAATTATCTCTCGAATTAAAATAAATGAAGGAATAACTTAAAAATAGAAAAAAGGTTCAGACTTATATATTTCCTGTAAGACGAATACAGACATATATTTCCTGTTTTGCATATTATCTACAGGTAAGAACCATGCTTTTTTCTTTCCTTTTTAGAATTGTATTTACCTGTCATATATGGCATTGGCTGAGAGGTTAAAGCTCTGCAAGATTTTTAGACACTAAAAGCAAAAGGAGGATGCTTTAACAGTAATCTCATTAATAGTTCATTATTTTACTACGTGCAAAGGGCTGTGAAGAGGGGAAAAATTCAGTGAGATGACCATTTGCCTTCAAAACAGTGCCAGTTCGCCTTGGTACATTTGCACACAGTTGACAAGGTACTTGGCAAGTTGTTCCAAGAAAATTGGAGAACTGTTCTTTCAGGATTTTTCCTTGGGACATATTTGGAGTCACTGTGCTGTTACAGAATCACTTTGGGACAGTGTCCCATCAGGGTATTGTGTAATATAGGAAGAATCTAAAACCTTTTTGTCATATGCCATATAAAGTGAAGATTGCTCACTTTATAGAAAAATAGTTTTACTCTCTAAAACACAGAGCTAAATAGTCAAAGCTAAAAAAGCAATAAACCACAAACTAATCTCTCTATCATGTTGTGACCTACTTTTATACTCTGTATTGAACTCATCCACATTGAGTGAAGTTTTAATATCATCCTTTCCTGTTTGTTGCAACAAACCACAGCATTTCCAGCATCAAATTTATCTTAAATCTCTTGCCGATTGCTCCTACACGGTTATATCATTGGTCCCTGGTGACTCCCATCTCCTTGTTTGTTGGCCTTGTTGAGCACTGAGGCTCTTTATGCAGGAGTTGTTTGTTTTCTGAATGTTAACAATGACCTGCCAGTCATCAGTGCTGATCAGAGTACTGAATGAGCTTTTCCTTCCTGTCTGTACCCTCGAGTTTGATTTGCAGGTCCCCAGGCAATTACAGTTCATTTGGTTGCATGTAAGGGAAGCAGCATTGCCCTACTTCTCAGGCTCTACAGCTTTGTTAAAGGGTAGACACACTGTACTTAAAAAGGGTCTATTTATTCCTTTTTATTCTATTCTATTCCATATGACTGCGTCCAAGTCTATTCACATTTTCTATGCTGAATCAAAACCTGAAAAAATATATTTCTTCAGCAAATAATCTCACTGAAGCACAAAAGAGACACCCAAAATATCAGCCTTTATGTCTTTGCAGACTGTGTTATGAGTTTGTGCTTCAACACCATGCAGTATTAAAATGCCACATTCAAAGATGAAGGAGTTGATATCCAGAGAAGAGAATTCAGCAGAAGCACAGTGGGCTAGACGCTTGTCATGAAGCCGGTGCTATAAACCACAAAGAGTGAAGTTGTTTCTATTTAATCACAAAAGGGTTTATGTGCTGTCTTTGTCCCAGTGGCTGTGGTTTGTTCCAGTACGTCTTTTTCAACACTTTTTGCCCCAGTCTTCCCCCATTGTAAGGTTCCGTATTGTTCATCTAAGTGTTTTGCTCCTCTTGATGCATGGGAAATCAATGATGTTGTTCAGAATCTATACGAGTTTATCTCCAGGCCATACTACATATTAGCAACCTTCCTGCTCCTGCACCTTTATTGTAATGATCTGTCATTTTTGGAAACTGCAGCCATTTGTAAAAGCTAAGTCAGAATGATCAATGTTGTTTACAAATTCAGCAGGTAGGCTGCAAAATTTTCCCTGATAAATCATGCAGTCCGCCTGCTCCCTAAGATCCCCAGACAGATATCTACTCGCGATGGCATCTCTGTCAGACGAGGGGGAAAGAGAAGCTGGCTGCCAAACTCAGCTTTCTGTATTCTCAGATGTCTTCTAATTAATCTGGACAGCTTCCAACAATGTGAGAGGCCCACTCTGGTTCATCTCTCACCCCATGAGAGTGAGAGTGAGTGTTGGCCAAACTGTCACTTTTCAGCACAGTTCTCTGTGAAGACAGTCACACACTTTAACCTCGCCCTTGTCAGCTTGGCACACCGCCATACTCTTAGAGTTAGAGTTGGGTGGCAAACCTCATGCCAATTGAAAGCAACATGATGTTCAGCAACAAGAAGAAAAAAACCCCCAGTTTTTTTCTTTTTTAGAAGCAACTGTTCTTGGGTGTTTATTGAATAAAGCAAGTGGGACATTTTCAATATACCATTCTACTCAGAAGATTTCTGGTTTTATTGGCTTTTACCTTCTGTCGAACATAATTTCATAACCTCTTTCCTTTTCCCTACATATCCAGTTACAGGAAATAAAGGAAAAGATTCATTCCATATGAGAATCCCAGAAAATCCCTCTTAGTCGTGCACCACGAGCAGAAGCACATCTCAAAGCAGGATTCTAATTTTGAAGATTGACTTTGTTGAGGTCAAAAGATAGGCATGTCAGTGTATATCTCAGATATGAATTGTCAAAGCCTGAAGGGAAAACTCTATAACTAGAATGCCATAAAGTACCTCAGGTTCATGTTGCTTGGCAACAAAGAGTCTCAGAGAAGATTTGAATGCAGCTCAGACACGACTAAATGAAAAGCTGCTTGAGGTAAATATCTGCCTTAGCTGCGTCTTCTCTGTGATGTTCTCTAATTATAAGGCAGTCAGGTTGCTGAGTTTGGAATATACAGGCTGCATCAAACCAGAAAACTTGGCTAATCTTTCCACCTCACCTCAACCGTTCATGGTGAAGCAACTTTGCTTTATCTCAGAGAGACTGGAGTTGAGGTAATTAGCTGTTTATGTAGGGAGCTTAATTAGTATTGTTTAATTACCCTCATCAGATGTAACACTCCACTTTCATTAACAAATTTGGCTCACTTACTTAGCAGTTTATCTCATTCGCTTGAAACGAAAAAGTTTCCTAATGTGTAAGGAAATGCAGTGTAAGGGCATTGCTAAGAGGCTGATGGCCAGTGTTTCAATGGTCACAGAAAAACACTGCATTTACAGTACTGTACAAAAGTCTTGAGCAGCCCCTCATTTCTTTATATTTTGCTTGAAAATGGGAAAATAGGTGCAACGATTTATTGAAAAATGTACAAATATAAATGGAAATACAGTACATAAGTCATAAACAGTTTGTACAATTCCAATGAGCTTGCAAGTCAATATTTAAAATAAGCACCATTATTCTTCATCGCAGCCTAAACTCTCCTAGCCAAGCTTTCTAGTCATTTCTTGAAGTAGTCTTCAGGAATACTTCACCAGGTTTCTCAAAGGAAGTTCCAAAACTCATCTTTGGATGTTAGCTGCCTTTTGCACCATTCTCTAGCAAGATAATCCCACACTGCTTCAATAATGTTAAGTCCATTTTTCATTACGTAAGACTTGTTGCCGCCAATTTTCAGTCCACTTCTTATGCAATTTGGCATACTTCAGCCTTTTTTCTTTCCCTTCTCTTTCCCTTCCTTAAATGCTTCTTGACAGCCATCCTTCCATTGAGACTATTTCTGATGAGGTTTCGGCAAACAGTAGCTGGAGTAACTGAAGGGTCAGATGTATCCATGACTTTCAGATACTGCTCACCTGCTGTAGATAATGTTTTAGGCCTGCCAGTTCTTCTTTTGTGCTCCACTTGTCCAATTTCTTCAAATATTTTTAAGGAGGGTCAGGTACAAGGACTGGACGGAGAATAAGTGAAAAAGCAACCAATACCCAGTGAAAAACTTTGAAAGACCTTCAGAAAGCCTGCAGAACTATTATTCAAGACCACTTTAAAAAGGACGAGAAAGTCTGGCTCCTTGGAAGAAAAATACAAAGAAATGAGGGGTAGCTCAAGACTTTTTCATAGTAGTCTAGGTCAAGCAGCAATCTCTGGAGCAACACTGACGTGTCAAAACTTGAAATTTTTCAAATAGGCATTTAAGGCTGTCCCCAAAAGACAATCTGTCCCCACAGACTGTCAAGGTAAAAAAAAAAAAAAAAAAAAAAAAAAAACAAAAAAAAAAAAAAAAAAAAAAAAAAAAAAAAAGTCCAACAGTGAAAATCAGCATGCCTACATACCAGTTGAACTCAACAAATATGAATACTGAACTTTTTTTAAAGCTCACATACTTAAAATGTATTAAAACATAAAGTTATTCAAATTAGGATGCTTAGCCACTTTGATTGACAGGTAGTAGCAGCTAGAGCTCTGCTTGATTTCAGAATTTCACCTCTCGCGTGTGTTTTTGGTGTTGCTACCTTTTTGATCATTTAGATATAGTTACCTAACAAGTAATATGGATTGCAGTGCAGTTTACTGTACCAACAGGCCATCAAGGCTTGTGACCATTGGCTCTCGTCTAAATATGGTCACTTATGGCTCCAAAAAACCAACAAGGCAGCAATGAATGCCCCACTATGATGGGCAATGTTTGGAGATTAACTGCAGACTTTTCTCTTGTAGAAGCTAAGCAAATACGTGTTAAATCTGCATCCCTCTACAATAAAAACAAAACCAATCCTTTGCTTACAAGCAAAAAAGAAAAAAAAAGATCCAAAGGATAATTCGAGGTGATGAAATACAGAGAAAGCTATCTTCACATCCAGACACACACGGTGGCTGCTCCACCCACTCACTTACATTCCCGCATTCTCAACCACACTGAAAAATCACCTACAGCTGCATGCAGAGTGAATCACCCTCCCCCTGCTGAGCTGCCCAGAGCTTTATTGCACTCAGGGAATCGGTCTCAGTGATCAGCTCTGGTGAGCAGGATGCTGCATGTTTTACCACCTGCCCCGTAGTCAAACCAGCCACAAGCCACATGCAATACTCCAATTTCTGCTCATGCATGTAATTAGAAGAGAATTATTATGGCATATGCATGGTGCCCTACAACACACACAGCAGGAAGTTTTGTCTTTACTTGAGTGCCAAAGTGCCTTGTATTCACACATTGTAATGGGAAAGAGTTGGCACCTAGAGACTGCCCCCTCTTTGATTATTCTTCATTCTCCTGTGAAGGAAAAAGGAGAGCGCATGTGAATAGCTTCTGCACTGCCAGGGTTTTTATTTGATTCAACCAAATTGGAAGCTATACAAAGCAAGTGGTGTGCTGACAAACGCTATCTACAATTCTCTGAAATCAGGCCAGTGTGATTTATTATTATATGACATAATTATCTCTCTTTCTTCTTGCTTTGTGGCTGAAGGCTGCTGTTAATGCATGCTCAGCAAAACGAGGGCCAGCCAGCATGTGTCTCAGATAGCATCTTAAGTCTCCTGGTCTCCATCTGCCTGTCCCTTATTATATCCTACCTCCAATTTGTCTATAGGATCTTATCTACATTTCCATTAGCCTCAGGCTGAGGCTTTGCCCTGATTGCTAATTGGATGCACCAGGCAGGCTGGGTCCTCTGTCTGTTCCTGTGACCCAGGTCTGTCTGCTGTTTCTCATTAATGTGTCATGGGATGAAATCCACTGTGGATGTGTATATTGAAAAAAAGATCAGGTGGAAAGTATGCACTATTATAGCTGCTGGCATTCAATATCCCCCCGCTGCTTTGCTCATGTCTCTTAAGTTTCTGCACTCCTGCAACTCAGCAAACAACATTCTATTAAGTAATAGAGGATACCTCTCTCTACAGTGCTGGCATGATATGTAATTTCACTCTCTGAACTTGGTATTGAACCAAACAAATTACCTCTACAACCCTTGAGTGTAGGAGTTTTAATGTCAATGCCCCAATGTATATGACTATATAAAATCCTGCATGTATTTGTAAGCAATACAGAAAAAAAGGAGTTTATTCTCTTACTCAGCCTGTTAAATGTTGTCAGCTGGCAGTGTAGTGGGTCAAAGTAATAGATTATTGGTAAACCAATAAAGTTTTTCTTAGTGACAAATAAAGCTATTCTTGAAAGACCAAATCATTTCTTTCTATTTTAAGCAAAAAACAGACAGGTGCAAGTGAATGCAAAAACTAACTTAGATCATTATGCATATAATAAAGCAATACAGTTGCAGGTTCTGATTTTTGCCTCCTCTCATCAGTCAGCTGTATCATTTGCTCATCTTTGAAGAGACATAATTATTGAATACAAGTAGCTGGTAAATAAATTCGAAACCCTCGAAAACACAGCTACTTGTTTACCTCATTACTGTAAAATAGAAAAAAAAAATGGTGTTGTACCCCAGTTGCTCACTAGATGGCCCAGTATCATATAGTTTCCATTATGCTGCAATAGCAGAGTAGAGGCTGTTCTCAATTTAGAGACAGGAGCCTATATCCACACGAGACACTGCAATCCAATTTCAAAACCTTTTGTGTACAGGTAACTTAGTTCTTCCAATCTTACTTGTGGATGATGAATCATTCTGTCACCGTATGGACTCTATCATAACTAGATCTCCTTTTAAAAAGATAAATCTTAGTGGCCTTTATTGCAATGGACAGCTGATGAGTCAGTTATTTCATGTCAGTCACTGAATGAGATGCTCTGCTTTTGTTCTTCTTTTTTCTGAAGCTTTAGAGTGTGCAGCAGAGAGGGGGAGAGCTTGTCACAGCTGTTGCTTATGAAGCCATAGAGCACGCTGCAGGAGTAATGCAGCTAAAGTCAGGCATTTCACACAGAAAGCCATTTCTCACCTTTCCATTCACGATTGTGTGCATTAACAGAACAACATCTGGAAGAAGCTGCCTCTTTATTACCTTTGTCTTCTGTCAGCTTCAACAAATGATATTGTCCTTGTCACTGTGTCAGACGTTCATAAAAGTATGGAAAGTTTTTAAATGACTTTAACATGGTCCACTTAAAAACACTCTTTACTGCTTAATGATGCAGTGTAGCATCTAGTCAAGCTGTAGGCATGTTCTTCACGTTTCCTGTAGCTATTTCTGCACCAGATGTGCTTAACACTTTCTCAAAGACAAAGACAATGACCACAGAGCAGATGGTTGCAGTGATGAGTGTAGTGGATGAATCTATTTGGTGGACAATCGGATTTTGGCTGTGGAACAATGAAAATGACAAAAAAGCAGATGTTTATTCAGATACCGAGTTGACTGGCTGGATGTATTTTTTCCAGTTCCAGCTGATGACATCCATCACTAACTTCCCATTCTCCTTCTGTTTAAGCGTTACATTTGCTTGTCTCCAAAGCTGCCTGCCATAATTGCTCTGTTCAGTTTGTATGCAGCATTTTAACAGGCTTGGCGCTGGAATCTGGGGAGACACACTCGAGTCTGCAGGTGTTTTCCTGCTCCAGCTCAGTAAGCCTCCGCTCTATCTCATGTAATTAGGAGATAATGAACCCCCACCCCCCTTAGCTCTGGAATCATCTGCCTCTGTTGAACTGTCAAATGTGATTCCGATAGATCCTCCACACTGCTTCCCTCAGCTATGACTTCAAACTTGTCAAAATATCTTCTTCTCAGTGCTTAAAGAAGAAAATTCTACATTTATAATTTGCTCTCACCATGCAAAATTAAACCTCATAGAGAAATCTAAGCAAACAACCATAAAAAATGAAGTCTATCATGCTGCTACTCATTACTTATAATAATAAATTATTAGCTAGTTGCTTATTATCTAGGGAGATTTTCAAAACACGTGAAAGCAGGGCATCTTATCTGTTCTGCCATGTTGCTCTCTGCTGTTTGGCTCCAGGTTTTGGTGCAGTCACAACTGTGGGTTGAATATGAGGCTTGCAGGCTCAAGGAAATATTTAAGGCACATAACAAGTACAGCAGCTGTCACAGAATCCATCTGCTCAGTAAAGACAGTGCTGGACCAATTTAGACACAGTTTGTGCTTAACCCTAACTCTGCTCAGCTTTCAGAGTAGCCATCAGGAAACCTTCCACCGGGATGATGACAAGCAATATGGCGATATCAGTATGAAAGGGTAGCGGAAGAATGTTCTCAAGTAATGTAGCATATGGTAGGAAGTGGAGTTTGGGATTTAGTTATTTTTGAAGGAGCCTTAGAAACAGTGCTTCAGCCCTTTCAAAGAAAACAAACATGTACCTGTCAAGGAATGCAAAGGGTGGTGCTTTAAGGCATTCTGCATGTTACTTTATACAGTCTGCAAAGGATTTAAACATACTGTGAAGATTTGATTCTTAACATGAGAATACTTTGCAGTTTTTCCATACTGTATGTCTCTCTCTCTATGAGACTTTACATTGTGCTGCAAATGTGGAACCAAATTAAATTCATATTAAAGATGGCTTTAGTTGGTATTCATATTACCAAGCTGTCAAAGACGGTTGGGAAACACTGTGGTTGACAAGTGACAAAGGATATATTTGAACCCTCATTAATGCAGTCACACCTCATAGTACTGATTAACAAGCAGATTGTTATGCAACCAACACCAGACATTTGCATCTGTCAGTGGATGAAAGGATCTTTTCTCCTAGAAATAGTATATATTAGATTTAGAATTATAATGATTAGTATGCTGTTAAACAAAAGCTCTTCTTATTGCCCAATATGAAAGTCTGATCAGTGACAAAGAGGCGAAATCAGAGTATAACGTGCACACAAATACATCTAAAATTTGCAGCATTCAATTGTGTGTAACAAAAGCACATGTTTTCTGAAAATGCAATATAGCTTCACCTCACCACAGAAACCAGAGTTCATGGTGGACTTTTTGATAGACCTCAAGCAGTTCAGGGTTTTCATCAGGCACTCACACAGAGACAGACACAATGAGTTTACAGAGGTGCTGGATATTGTGACCTTCCTGACTCGGGATGGTATGGCTAACCAGTGGGTAAAACTATACACTGATTTCACAGAACAGTAATGTTATATCAGAGTCAGGGGTTGCCACAGAGTGCAAAGTGTTATATGGGCTCATTTGCACAATATTTTCCAAAACTGTGACCCCACAGTGACTTTTTCTGCTCCTTTTGTGAATTTCTGTAGTCTTCCTAAAGTCTGAAATGCAGCTGTGTCTGCCATTCCCTGGAAAATCTTGATATGAAAGCAAAGTAATGAAGTAATCCAGCCATGCAACCTTGAATAAATGGAATTAGTTTAAACTGAAACTGAACATTTAGAAAGCAATTTAGCATGGCTCTGATTCCCTTTAACATTGCACTAGCTGTAGATGCACTCTGTGGCCATCATTAAGGGCAAGACTGACATCAGCATATGAGTCAGTCAAAACAACCTGAATAAATAAATAAAATAAATGAATAAAAATCAAAATACTGGGAATCACTGCTGTTGATCTGAGATGTCTTGTGTTTACTGCAGCTTGCTAACACAAGGTTTGTCAAAACATTATTTTGAGCAATTCCCAAAGTATCCTTCAGATAGTCAGTAAATTAATCATACTCCAAGGACCTTTGATTTAACAGAGATGCTAAATGTTAAAAGTTTATTTTAGAAACAAAAAAAGAGCTTTTATCTCTCTTAACAGTTAGACTCGCCTTGACTTTGAGGCTATATGTGAAGGAATGAAGGCTGCTATATCCCCGAGAACATTATAAAATTTACATAAAAAAATTCAAGGCATGAGTCAGGAAGGGCAGAACATAACATTCAACTCTAACAGGTTGGAAATTAAAAGTGTGAGGTGTTTTTTATGCTGAAATCGTTCACTGTATAAAGAAAGCAGCCCATCAGTTTATATGGTATATCAAATAAAACATGAATTCCTCAGCCTGGATTTATTTGAACATTTCATTTTTAGCATCAACAAAGTTACAGATAATGTAATCATTTGGGCCTGCCTTTTGGGATGAGAACCCAGATCTTAGTAAATTAAAACCGTTAATTAATCAGAACATCAATCACACTGTAGCTTATCAGGCTCACGATCCATCACAATTCACAGGTTATTGTAATGTGTGAAGTACAGAAAAAAGTGATGTTGGCTGTATTGCAAAAACTAATGAGAATTAAAATTCACTGAAGTCAGAGAAGGTTGCAAGCAGTCATATCCAGAAAAAAACAATCTTTTTCAACATCAGATTAAAGTGTTTTAGTTCAGGAGTCATATTACTATGGTCAGTAGTAACCATGGCCGTAAAAGGCATGGAAATATGTGAACACACCAGTGTGAGTGTGTCATGGCATTGACCATATTACTGATTTAGCCTAATGGTGATGGCAAAGCTCCAGCCATGCCTTCATTATGTGGGAGTCAACCCGTAGGACCACTCCCTCTATGATCATAATAATCACCATCTAACAGGATAAAAGTGGTATGTAACATATGCGGCAAAGTGATATTTTAAGCTATTACTGCACTAATAACAGTAGGTCTGCTGTCAAAAAGAAGCAGAAAAATCTGCCAGCATGGTAGAAATAGTGGCAGTGGAACATTGCGAACTGATGACGTTTTCACTTGTAAACATGGAAAGTTACGCTGATCATGATGGTTACTGGACCATTATCGCCCACCAGGACCCTATGCCTACACCACGACCCTAGGTCTTGACCGACCCCAACCTTTTCTTCTTTTTCTTTTAGATACTGCCATAAGGGGTTGCCACAGCAAATAATCTGCCTCCATAACCTAGTTTAATTTATTGAATGTACTTGAAGCTTCTCCCTTTTCCCCAAGGGGTTGCCATAGTGGATGAATCTGCACATGTGATTTTGTACAGATTTTACACTGGTTACCCTTTCTGACACAATTTTCCATTTATCTGGGCTTGGGACCAGTACTAGGAGTACACTGCCTTGTGACTTATAAGGCTGGGCTTGTGTCTCCTCCCAGCTGTGATTGGGGGACTTTTCATGTGTGAGGCTAAGGCTATAAACCACTACACTATGTGTGATAGAATGATTTTATCATGAAGTTGGTTAATAACATGGGTTGAATGAGCAATACAAAGTTAAGAGACAAATTCATAAATAAATACAAAAAGTTCTATAAAATATGTTATGTGAAAGAGGTTAAAAAATCTAAAAAGGTTTCATGACTTTTCCTTTAAAATGTATGTGAATGCCTACCTGTTAAATTGACCTGTCATTTACTTGTTGAGCCTTTTTGAGCGATGATTAGTCATGTCTGCAGGGGACAGAAGGGGGAGCTCTGGCCATGATGCCTCATTCTCAATTAAGCTGTTTTAGAGGAAGCATCGTGTCTGAGCTTCTTTACTGATTTCTCACCTTTTCAGGTATAACGTGAGTATTTATGTTGCTGAACTGTGGAATACACATGCCAAACTCTTTTGTGTTTTATAAAAGTTTGGAATCTTTATTTTGGATTTTAGACTGCTAATGGTCATACAGTTAACAAGTTCACTAAGCTAAACCCTCAGTGACTAAAATAGAACGGCGTGTCTCCAAAATATATTTAACACATACTGTGTATTTTGATTGTGTTTAGTTTAATAAGATCCACACATAGGTTATGAGGTCACTAAAGTGTGTGTGTGGTTAACTTTTGTCAAATATGCTTGTGTGCAATTACCGCTAAAGTGTGAGTTCATTTTAAAATGTGAGCGCTTTTGATGAAGAACGAGGAACACATCAAACAGAAAAGAAAAATGGTTTTTAATGTTGAGCATAATGTTTTGTTTATTCTGTTGTGCAATCATTTAGGTTTAGGTTTATTTTTATATATATAGACCATCTTTATAAATACTCAGCAGTTACATTTGTTTTATTTATTTATTATTGCTTTATTGTTGCAATATTATGTATCTGGGAAACTGTTGTTGAGGTTTCTTAATGTAATTCATTCTCAATGAAGCTGCTTGAGAGGAAGCATTGTCTCCGAGCATCTTTATTGATTTCTCCCCTTTTCAGGGGTGTAACATATGCTGGACACTAACCTAGCTTAAGATATTATTATGTAATAAATAAACCTAATGATGGCATTTATGTGCAGGTGGCAGAGGGGCACAAACAAACACTCATTTTAGGAACATTGTAGTCCAGACAATCCAGGATGTGTGAAAATAGAAAAGTACCCATAAAATGAGAAATATGATTTTGACACTGAGCACAATTCGGTTGAACATATGTAGCGACTGGATACTGGCCACTGAAGGCCTTAATACTACTCTCACCAGCCCCCAGTCTAGGGCCCCCCAGGAATAAGTCCAGAACAAACGGGACGAGAGGTCAATATCAAAAAGTATCACAATTTTATTTGTAAAACAGGATTAAAAGTTATTAAAAGAAAAACCACAATGAAACAAAAAGGGTAGTAGTGGTGCAACAAGCTGGCACTGCAGCAATCACCTGACATTTATCAGTTAATACACATTAGAGGCTTGCAGGTGGTTTAGTATCCAGTCCACCACAAAACACAATTCAAGGGCCTTTATCGTATGCATTAAGACTCCCCCCACAATAAGTGGTAGCACTGCACCCCAATTATCTCGTGCACAGCAAACCTCAAATTAGTCACACCTGTATACGGCCAATGTATTAATAGTTGCACCACACAAAAATAAAAACAGCCCTAAAATCTCTAAAACACTAATAAGAAGGAAACCAAAAACCTAAAAATCCTTCTTTAAAACATAGCCGTTAAAATAGCTCAATTGGGAGTAAAAAGGGAATTTGGGAAAAAGAATACGAAAAAACAGTGACGCTGTCACCCCGTAGACCGTCCTGCATGAGACATGACACACTTAGGATTCATACGAGTGTATATTTACAAACAGTCTCCATAGACAGCTACACTGAAATACCCTACCTTCATGTGCACGATATACCGTTCATTAACCACCGCTGAAAGAGGAGTAAAATACAATAAATACCATGCATGTGCAATTCACACAGTCTGCAAACAGGTACATAAGCTACAACATTTAGTGCGTACCTTGGATCCAGTGCATGGGAAATGCAATCCCAGCGTGCCCGACTGGTGAGAAAAGTTTCTCCGACCATTCTGAAATTACTGCTCCAGTACTGGTGAACCGGTTGCTCTACCCGTTCTGCATTTACTGCTCCAGCAACCATCGCATCTCAATCGGCGTACCGCATGGCATAGGTCACATACCAAACACGAAGGAAGAAGTGAATCTCAATAGCTGTTCCCACTTACGCTTTTATGCCCGCTTTCCCCGTTACACATACATTAGGTGATCATTGTGTGGAAGTTTGTTTGATTTCTGACCAAAACTGTAGGAGGAGAAGCAATTCTTGTGAACTGCACACAGTTGGATGGACAGATGCCTTGCCATGTCATTACCTCATCAGTCCTTTAGCTAGATAAGCTATAAATTACACATGTACATCCAGATTATGTTAACTAGCATCATTTTTGTGCATACCTGCAAAATTTCCACTGTCATTATTTATAATTTAAAGGCATAATCTTTCTTCTGCCTTACATGGGGCACTGGACATGAACCCTGGCCTATGTTGTCTTTTACTTCATATACTCAGAAAGTGTCTATTAGCACAGCAGATAAAAAAATACTGTCGTTGGAATAAAACAAACAGTAAGCAGAAATCATTACAAAGAGCAATAATTGCATTAGTGGGTAAAAACAGATGATCCACTGATGAATACTCAAAATGTCAAACCTCATAAACCCAGCTGATGATAAAAAAAACATTAGATTTTCATTCAATTTTTCTTATATCAATAAGAAAATGTCCTCATGTCCCTCACACAAAATGTACCACTCCCATTATTGTGACAACTAAATGGATTATTTGTATCCTTATCATTTGGGTATTTTAGAAAACAAGTGCGTCCGCATTAGGGGAATCCACCTTTTAAAGGTTGTGGTAAAGGGCAGCAGCCACAGGGGTGGGCAGAGCCCCAGCTGATATTGGCAGCATCTCTAAGTGATGTCTCCAGATCCCTCATACATTATTCAAACATCGACTGGGGGGACGACTCTCCCCAACGAGACTTCCCTCAGAGAATTCACACTGGCCTCTGTCTATGTCATCTTTGTTTAGGTTCAAGAGTGTACCTGGAGGGAAAATACAGTATATTTGTCTTTGACATATTTATTGGAAGTTAGCATTCAAAATAAACCAGGTATCGGAATGTAGTATTGGGAACAAATGTGTATAATCAGCAAAAAAGAAGTCTGGTATGAAAGCAAATGTCAAAAAGTTTCAGACAGTATTTTTGGAGTCGCTCATCTACTGTTGTAATACCATTATAAACACAACTCTTCACAGGTCACCCCTGAGCTAATTAATATGGATAAATTAATGAATAATCTGTATTTATCTCAGGCACCTGGTAATTATGTATAATAGTTCAGAATTGCATTCATTTAACATGCTAATTAAAAGCTTAGAATTTACAGCTGTGCCTTAGAGGCTAATTTTGTTAAAGAAACAATTAATTTTTAGGCACTTACATTTCAGCCTTTTTTCTTGAGATCAATGTTAGTCTTTCATCAATTGATGATCTTTTAGCTGCCACAGAATTGTTCATTTATCTCCACAAGGGTGATGGATACAATTGACCTTCTCCTTCTAATGAAATGGCATTTGTACAGCCAAGTTGCAAACAAAACATTGCTGCTCTGAGAACTGTGCTTGTTAGCTGCATTAATTTCCCTTTTTTCAACAGAAAAAAAATTAAAACCTTTGCAGCACATGTTGGTGAGACAAAAATCATTTTCAACAGCATTTAATATTTTAATCTATCTAGAAAGATAGTTTAAGATATTAAATACACTATTCAAGCCCATGCATCACTTCCTGGATCTTGTACAAGATTACATTGGAACTGAACATTTACAATCTAAAATCACTGTTAATTGTACATGCGAGCACTGTACCACAGTAAATAGATAAATAACAGAAGTAACACATCTGGTAGTCTGCACAGGAAATGCAGCAGGTACAGAAAAGGGAGAAATGGATGGAGGTTAAGTGTTGAAATGAGCTCTATTATACTTCAAGGTTATTTTCAATCCCTTTTGTCCTTTTTGCTCTCGTACTTAGATGAATGTCAAGTGAAACAGGTGTGTGCTGGTGCAGGAAATGCATTTTCTATGATGTAGTCCTCTTTTCAGGTTAATGCATTTAACGTGTGGTGGGAGATGACAGTAGGGAAGTGGTGGGAGCAAGAAAGTGCAATGTGATGACTTGCTTTTCCTTCAAAGGGCCGACAATCAGGGCTGCAGTAAGGTGTGTGCTTTGCCATCTGTTGTGAATGTGAAAGTGAACATAGGCTACTAATATTTATTCTGAAAGAACATCTAATCATTTTCTATTATAATAAGGCTTTTATTGAACAAGCAACCATATGTTTTCCTAATTTCCTTGGGTGGCAGCCAGGATACAGTGAGGTTTCAAGTAAAGGCTACATACCAAAAGTCCTGGTACTTTACTTTTAACAAATTGGCCTACTCTTTGCATGCTAATAACTTTTAATGATAATGCTAGTGTACTGATATTTAACAGGTATAACATTAACCATGTTCAATGTCTCAGGAAAACATGTTTGTATGCTAACATTTGCTAATTAATTCTAAGCATGAAGCACAGTTGGGGCTTTAGGACATCACCTTCCAAATGCTTCTTGCACATAAGTGGCCGCCTGCAAATTGGGCTGGCAACACTAATGTTCAAGGTTTATTGGCCCAATATTGCAGAAGCATTTGAAATAACTGAGTATCTCATGGAGGCAGCAGTCAGAAGAAGGTCATGGGCTCAAATCCACCGCTGGCTGGGACTGGGGACCCTCTATGTGGATTTTACATTTGCTTCAACAAAGACACACTAGGTTATTTGCAATACTAAACTGGTCTTAGATCTGAATGGTTGCAAATATGATTAAAAACCTGATGTCATTGCCTAGGTGAAAACTAGTCATGGTAAAACTGCAAAAGCTGAACTGGAAATGGCTAGATGGTGACGTTGTTTCCATGTAGACTGCCTTGCCTGGTCAGATAACTGCATGAAATGCATCTATCTTTGTTTTTTTAAAGAACAACAGGTAATGCAGTTAGTGCATGGTTGTGAACGTAAAACTATACAACTTCATTTCCATGTACACAGACTACTTTACAAGAACCTTTTAAAAAAATACAAACAAGACTTTTATCAGAATCAGAAACTTTATTGTCATTGTGGAAAAGTACAACAAAATTTCCATTCAATGCAAGAGAGCAATCTAGCCATTCTAGAGCAATTCTAGCCTACTAAACATTTTCCTGTGTACAAAGAATAAAAAGAGAAATGAACAGACTTGCATAATAAGTATATATACATATAAATTCTGTGTGTATAAAAAGTGTTTGCGTGTGTTATATACTTATATAACAAACAGCTATGATTTAGTGTTGTATTTCACACTGAATAGTTTAATTGCACCACATATATGTATATATTATTTGAATTGCACAGTTGCTCGCAGCTGAAAAGATAAAAAAAGGAAAGAAAAAAATTATTGCACAAGGTTTTTGAAAAGTGGCATGTCCTTCAGTGTTATTAGTGCAACAGCCCTGAGATGTGTGCTGTTTTTTAAGCCATTTATGTTTATTTACATCTAAATTCTTCCTTATTTGTTGCTCGGTGAACTTAACACATCACACTGTTACAATTATTGCCTCTCTGTCGAAGATGCCACCATTATAAACCCAGAGATGCAATAGTTTTAGGCATTAAGTCAGTTAGCTCCGTAGGAAAAGAAAGGATCCCATGAGCATGAAATTGGGAGATTGAGTCACAGTCAATCATGACTAGATGTCAAACAAACAAAATTTAAAAAACAGCCAGCCGAGGGTTATTCAGTTTTGAAATATTTGCTGGGTGTCTGTCTCTTGTTGTTAGCACTGCAGCAGACTGGCGATCTGTCCAGGGTGGACTCAGCCTCTCACCCTATAGCAGCTGGGATAGGCTCTAGCTGCTCCATGACCCTGAACTGGATAAGTGGAAAAACTGGATGGATTGCCATATTGCTTTATCCTAGCACTGGGTGGTCTCAGTAGAAAATGTATGTAGTATAGTACAGTATAGTATAGTATGGTATAGTATAGTATAGTAGAGCATAGAGTCCCCTAAGGATAAGCATATAATCACCTGATCTGCTTAAAGCAAAGCATGTATGTGAAATAAAACACACACAGACACACACAATTAATATAATGGTGCACATGCTTCCATTTTTAGGACTGGCAACTAGCATGTGATAGAATTTAATAGGCAAGAGTTTTTTTCACCCCAGACGTGGCTGTTTAACAGTTTACATACCAGTATCGAAATAATTCATAAACCTTCGAGTATAGAATAGACTATTCAATTTCAGTCAGCCATTTCTGACAAATTATTTTGCACTTTAAATCAAAATATCCATGAAAATATGTATTTTCCCACTAATTCTAATCCAAGATTGCTCTGAGACAAAGGTTTAATTTTTTTACACACAGCTGTTTGGAGGATTCTGTTCTCTGAGTTTACTAAAATACCTGTGGCTATCAGGTATCAAAAAATAACAGCTGCATACTGCATACTGACACAATTTGCACAATAGCAATAACTTTAGAAACTGTTTATGATTATTAATTTTCTTCAACATTTAAACAGGATCAGTCTGGATTTAATGGACAAATTTCCCTCTCTGCCTTCTTAAATTCTCAGAGGTCAACTCTTGCACACAGAATTAGAGTTTATCTATATTCAGTAAATTTTTTAAAGAGGGAGTCTTCAGTTCCAGCCCTGATCTCAGTCAGAGCATGTGGGACATATTCATCCTTATTCATTAGAAACAATTAGATCTGTTTATTAGGAAAAGTAACTATTTTGTAATGCCAAATATTTTCAATTGTGAAGTTCTGTACAGGGATACATTCCAATATACTAGCCGCTAACAACTGAAGTGTAAATAACAAATTATAACACAGGCTCTAACAGGGGGAACATTTTTATTGTATTTGGATCAAAAAGCATCATTATTTTTTATCAGTGCTTAGAAATTCATAAACTTCGTCAATAAAAAAGCTGTTGTCAGCAACACAGACACCATGATTGGAGTGATGTGTGTTGTTATTGAGGGGCTTCACTTTTAGATTACTGAGACCATTTTTTATACACCTCTGGTGGCATTTTTTTTCAACAAGGTAGCTGTGATTGTTTTTGATTTAGGTCTTGTAGGTTTGTTCAGGAATAGAATATAATTTGTGATGCTCAAAGCATTTTAAATCCAATATCTCTTTTCAGAATCTGTGCCAGACTGAGCTGCACAGATGATACAGTCTGATTCTGAACAAGAGATATTGGCTGACAGACTATAAAGTCATCCTAATCAGGAGCCACATGCAGTGCATGGAAGATATTGAATAAAAGTACATGGATAATCAGTTCATTTGTCCACTCATTCATCTTTTCTGCCCAACACATTTCCTGCCAGGAAGGTATAAATTTACACCAACCATTGAAATACAGACTATTCCCTTAACAACAGAGTGCGGGGCTCTGTTCAGAGAACCGAGGACTTCAGATTAAATCTTTTTCTTCTTCTTCTTTTCCTGTTGGTGTGAAATCACAAACACACAAGCTTGATTAGAGTAAGCCTGTGCTATGATTTAGCTAAAGAAAGTGTTCCTATCCTCGTGATGCAAATTTTCCACATGAGTTGAGTGTCTTTTTCTTGCAAAGGCTTCACAATAATTACACGTCTACAGCCAAACTCTTTGAATTCTAAGTCTTATTTGGCTGAGTGAATTCTCTTTCATTGTGATGGTGGACACTGTTCCTTTGTCAGAGTGATGAGGTGCAGGGGCTGACATTAAACCAGTCCTTCTCTGTCCTAGGGGAACGGCTGGTGTTTCTCTGCATCAGATTTTCTCTCTAATCTGTTTCTTCCTTCAATTCTCTGTGGGACCTGCACTTATCTGTGCTGTTGATGGAGGGAAAGAACCTCCGACTGAGGGAGAATGGAGCCCTCCCTGCACTGAAGGTTGAGAACAAAAGGCCTGCCATTGTCACGGTCCCCTTGTATCT
Organism: Etroplus canarensis; assembly: GCA_015106775.1. Lineage (NCBI taxonomy): Eukaryota > Metazoa > Chordata > Actinopteri > Cichliformes > Cichlidae > Etroplus > Etroplus canarensis. The sequence goes on from VUQH01031931.1 coordinate 24,815, forward strand.
TGCCGCAACTCTTAAACAGCTCTTCTGGTGGCTATAGGCTGTTATCTTCCATTCACTCATTTGCCCCCTTTAGCAGCTGCATGGGCCATTATCTGATCTAGATTCAGCTGTTTTCATTTCCCTTTATTGTTAAAACATGAGCAACGTTAGTGCTGAAATGCTTACGAGGCACAATTACAAATGCCTGCTAATGCTGGGAGGTGCTTTAAGGTTACTGTGAAAATGAGAATTGACTCATTGTTTCCACACCATTTGAAAAGACTAGTAACTGAAGATTGCTTATTTATTGTTGAGAGGTTTTTACTTGCCTATCTGACACCTCCTGCCCTTGTTCAGCTAACGTTAACCAAGCAATCCGCTTTGAAATAAAATACTCTAAAACTGAAGCGAAAATGGGTGCATACACAAAGTAAAAGTCTGTCAAAGTTTAAGGTGAGTTTAACACACTGTTACTGTAGAATCAGAATGATCTGCAGTTTCTTTTCGCTCTAATATGCATGAGGAAAACCTTGAACACCTTCAGTTTGTGGTCAGTGTGGGCAGAGTCACTGTCACTGGAAGATATTCAAAATTTTCTGCACAAATACTCCAATCTAGTACATTTTAATGAAGTGAAGGTGAAATCACTCATGTCACTGCATGTCTTTCAGCATGTTGCACAGCTCTGTCACAGAAAACATTTAAAATTGCACTCAGTTTCTTCTATCAGGGAGAAACTGTTTGAATCCAAACAGTGGCTTTCATGATGAAACAGAGTGAAATGACAATAGTTTAATGGTCTCTCTGAATCTATATTAGCCATATGCCAGCTTGCACTTCCTTAGTTTGATGAGCCATTAATACAACGTCTCAGAACTTACATTGCGTCATCTTTAAGCTTCAGCAAGCTGTAATTTGTGCAATTGCAATCTTTCCAGTGAGTTGTTTATGAATAATGAAAAGGTGGACAAGTTGAGAACTGCAAGCGCTGGAGAGAATTCATGCTTGTGCAGCGTGGGTGACCTGTGTCAAATGCCATCTGTCTCCTGTCACCGAGCTGCACGGTTCCCAGCTACAGAAAACTCATCTGACCCAAAGCTGGGGAAAATTGCACCATAGTGAGCAGAGCTAGGTTTACCTTAGCCTTCTCTGTGAATGGTCTTTTTTGAAACCATTTTTTCAAGTTCCAGAACTGATTTAGAATTCCAAAGACCTCTAAAAAGAATGTGACAGTAACACAAGGACGAACATGAAAAGATAATTCTAGTTTATTTCAGCTTGGTGTATTTTCCATTAATGTCAGTATTGTGTATATTTGTCATACAAACTTTGGAGTCTAACTGTTGCAATTAACTGTTGCATTTTGAGACCGTCAGCCATATACAGGTGAACCATTGTGCTCTCATCCCAGCATAATGCTGCTGTCAGAAGCTGCAGGCTTTGCAGAGATATGGGCAAGATCCTTTGGCGTTTATACTTTGATGCAAAATGATGAGCTAGTAAATCACATGTTTTTCAGCTAGGAGAATGCAGTTTGTGTCTTGTTTGCAGCTTTGTGTTTTTGGGAGCTTTTTGTCACTTTGCTTTCCCTGGCTGCTTAGTTTGTTTGCACCTGGTTTTTACTTTTCTTTTTTTTTTTGCTGGTTTAGACGCTAAACACCGTTGGGTGAAACTATGCCTCTTCATAACATTAACCTTGTGCATTATTAAAAACACTTACTCTATGCGTTTAAATGTGATACCAAGGGGTCCTTTGAGTCTCCATATGTGATGACTTAGGAGAGACAAACTCTTATCACTGTTGCCATAAACCAACAGCACCAATTGCAAAGGACACCCTGTACTTAATCTGTGAGATTTTCTCTGAGACCTCAGGAATGAGAACAGGCTGCATAAACAGGTGATTAGGCCACCTGAGTTGTCCCTGATCGAGATCCCTGTGCAACTGGCAAAGTGGATGTTTCAGGCAGCGTATTTCTGTTTTTAAGAAATGTTAAAAATAGTAGATGCTAAAATAAGATTTTATTTTGCTGAAAGCTTCAGGGAGCTCGTATCCTTGTTTCACTAAAATGCTATGGGAAATATGCCAACTTGAAATAAACTAGACTTAACTGTAATACAGCATTCATTTAATGGTCTCAAAAAAGTATTTTACCAGCCTCCAGCACAAAATACCTTCAATAACCTCAAAAGAGCTTTCTAGCTTAGACCAGTGCCAATCAGTCCACCTTTCCTTTTCAAGGATGTCAAGATTTTAGATACTCCGCCAAAACTGCAGTCTTCCAAACTCCTATACCATTCTTCCACAAATATTATAGTTCTGTGTTTTTACATTTATTGTTGTTTAATTTTGAGTTTTTATTTTCAATTGAATGTAGTTTAGTTAGTTTCTAGAGGCTGTTTGCTCATTTCAATTTAGTTTCATTTGTTTGAATTTTTTAGTTTCAGTTTATTTTTAAAATCTTTTTCAGTGATAGTTTTGTTACTAACCATATGGACTGTATTTATTAGAATGGATACTAGCATGAATATTGCATTAAAAACACTGGACTTTTTGAAGATAGCTGGTTCACAGTTGACATCTCAAGTCTCATAGACACATACAGTAAAGCGTCATCGGGCAGATTGTGATAAAATTTTATCGTTTTTCAATGCAACCAAAATGAAATACATTTCCCAAATGCTCTAAATTTCAGTTTTGTAAGAACATCATACAAGGAAATCAAAAACTGGTAACTGGTTAGTATATATTCTGGGGTGAGTCATTTACAGATTGGACTTAAGAAAGTGAGCAGGGATAGGGAACAGGTGTGGAACACAGGTAATGCTAATCAGATGAGGACAAACAATAAGCAAGGATGGAAAATTACCAAAGGAAGTGGAACTGACAGCAATAGACAAGAACTAATGCTTACAAAATAAAACAGGAGATAATAAAACATGACAATCCAAAATCTGTGACAGCTACAGAATCAGCCAGAGTTAGCCCTACAATTATACAATTATAATAGCCTGTTTTGCAATATGGTAGTTATTTTAAACAGAAATGAAATTACTCATAAAAATGTCTTGATGCATGCTCAATCATCCAGGTACGTAAAGCCTCAAAAGTTGATTCTGTTCATCTGGACGTAAGGTTTTCCGTGGGAGAAACGTTTCATCACTCATCCAAGTGACTTCTTGGATGAGTGATGAAACGTTTCTCCCACGGAAAACC